>CAWUFW010021405.1:0-122007 GCA_963921515.1 Calotriton arnoldi | reverse complement strand
ATCATTACACAATGTCAAGTTTCTGAGGCATAGAAGGCATCTTGCAAGGAGGAAGTCCCTAGGAAAAGAACAAACAAGGGTAAATCATAAGGATGGAAATGCATCTGTTATACAGAATTCTAGGTCCAGGCGTCAGCTCACAAAAAATGAAGCACATGGTTCAGCCAGGAAGCATAAAGGTCCACACCCAGAGGGGCCCAATTAAGGGAGAGACAGTAAAAGATACTCGGGCCCAGCATCCATTTGTGGAGTCTTGAAGATGTCTGGAAATTTAATATGGAGTGGAGTTAGAGAAACCTCAAAGGCACTCCACATCACTGAAAGGATGTTCCAGAGATAATGCTCCCAGAGTTCTCTGGAAAGATCAGCAAGAGGTGGAACTTTGTGCCTTTTTAGCTATAAGTGTATCTCACTGTGGACCGATTGCCCACTTGCAGGAGGATGCACCAGCGAACCTTGTGCTTTGTCATGCTTTTTATGACAAAAGTGCCTGTAAGAAGTTCTAAGCCATTGATTTGAAGTTTATTTTCCCAGAAGGGGACCATAGACCCTTGGTAGACAGAGTACTAATGTTGTGGCCCCATCTGGCTGAATCTGAATTGATCCATTTAAATTGATGACAAGCTATGGGGTAGAACCAAAGATGACTTTGCCATTCTAGGCTTTCCTGTTAAGAATTTACCATTGCACCTACCTGCACAAAAATCAGCGTCTAGGGAGATGTGGTCTGTGTATGAGGTAACCTGAAGAAGGATATCAGTCATCCAACACTAAAGGGATCAATAGTGAAGAGGAGGACAAAAAATGGCGTGAATGGAGACAATGAGGCAAGGAATGGTCATATGAGAGGAAAGCCTGACTACACCTTAGGACATAGGGAAAGAAGGATATGAGGCATGATTAATCATTACGGGAGCATGAACGAGATATTAGGCACTAAAGACTATTAGGCTAAACAGGAACTAGTGACCTCAAGGACACTGAAATAAAAGAGAAATAAAATCTCAAAAGGAAGGGAGAGGGCTGAGGTGATGGAGGCAAAAGCAGAGATTTGAGAGAGCATGGGAGAAGTGACCGGAAAATGATATTGGAGAGAGAGCTTTAAGGCAGAACTTATCTATTGCCAGCAGAAGCAATACAAGAATTACACTGCCAGTGACATTACAAATCATTTGCATAATGTCCTATTACTTCTGCCTTGACAGAATTAAAGAGATAATGCATATTGGTAGTTTGATTTTGTCGCTCCACTGTATTTTCTTCCACGCTATTGTTTGCGGCCTGCTAGATTCTAGATGTAGTTTATACTTGTTTCACCTAAATATATAAAATTTTGAAGTAATGGACAAGCTATTTACAATTAAGGAAGGCACATTTCAGATTTTCTCAAGTTTATCTTCCTCTGCTTTCTGCTGTGGATCCTTTAGGTGTCTGGCTCTAGATGGAAATAACTGCAAGAAAAAAGTAGAACGTACAACACCTCGAACTGTGTCCACACTGTTTCTAAAACATTGGACCATACCAGTGTTATGTAAGTGACCTCCTAGATATTAAAAAGTTAAACTGAAAACATGCTGCAGTTTAGTGCACAGCACAGTTTTCGCACAGGCCAGTAAACCATATAAAATTAATTCATGTGCATTTCTTCACTCTATCTTCCTCCTACTCCACACCGAGAGTCCGTGATTCGTCAACAGTGAGTGACTAGCAGTTTGCCATAGTGACCTGTGTGTTGTCAATCATTTTCCCTGTTTGAATGCGTTACATTGAATCTCTCCATCTTAAGTAAATGATGGGCTGACTTTACCACATAGCGTGTTCCTTTCTGTCAGTAAATGAATTTGAGCTTGGAGATCGATTGTGATCTTCTCACAAACAACTTTCACAGGTATCAGAATTAAGGGTAGTGCAATGATTAATGCAACCGAGTAATCAGGGTCTTAATGTTCTAAATATATTAATGTGAAATGGAATTAGCCACCATTTGCTTGTGGAAGGGCCCTTAGGTCAGTAATGTTGAGGCATGGAGATTGTGATGTCGCTTTGTTAATTGAGTCTAGACTCGTCTGCTTATTAGCAACATTTAACATAGAGTAGACACTCTTAAATGACCTATTACTCAACCAGACAACCAGACACAAACAATCAAATAAATCACAAAATGGGTATCAAGTTTCAACCCTCACTCAACTCAGAAAATGTCATCTTGTGTATGACATGATGGTTGTCTTTCAACCATTACTATAGCAGTATGTAAAGGGTGTCTTTCAACCCTCATTCTAGCAAATATAATAGATGTCTTTCATCCCTCTTATGAGAAATATGGAATGGGTGTCTGTCACCCATCACTCATCCCTTTAAAAGGCATCTTTTGGATTACACAATGGATACCTTTCCACACTCACCCATCCTATGACAACAGAAAATCAATTGAATTATGCAGTGGATCTCTTTCAACCCTCACTTATCCTGTGATAAGAGGCCACCTCATGAATTTAACAACAAGTCTCTTTCAACCCTCGCTCATCCCAAAATAACGGGGTTTCCCATATATTTAGCAGCAATTGTATTATTGACCCTGCTCAGGCCTGATTCACTGCCTCTCAATTAATGTGAGTGAGAGGCAATGCCCATTCCTTGCTATCCGCTTATTGTACAACATACTCTGGTAGTCAACTCCGATAGTCACTATTCAGAGATTTTTCTCGGCCTTTCCACTCTTTTGTGGTGTTCCAGAGGGATGGTTTGTTTAATGTCCATGCCAGAGCTCTCTTCAGTCTTACATCAGTAACCACTAGGATGAGTCAAAACACATTGTAGGTGAATTAAGATAAATCTGAATGTCTAATTTTAAAAGGATCTCATTACCTATTGCCTGATTTCTGCTGTCTTTGTTCAATTGTTTCCAGAACCTGAAAACCAGTAAGAACTGCGGGTTTTCAAACTCTCCTTCAAACTTCAAATTAATTTGCTGACTTCACCATGAGATCATTACCATTCTTCTTATCTTCCCCCTGAATTAACTTAAAACTATAATATAGGCAACTACTACATTACTACTACATTACATTTGGAATATAGAAATTCACTATATAGCTTACCTATGTAGGTAATAGACGGATCACAGTTTATTCAAATGCACTGAATTGTCGGGAACCTGTCTCTGGCCCACTGACCTTTCAGCACTGTTACTGTGGACTGCTTTCTTCATGAACTCCAGTCAGAAGAAAAATGACAATGTATGTGTTACAGAGCCATGCACATCATGGGTCAAACTTTTTTTCAAGCTTATTTTCACAAACAGGTTCAACTTTCCTTTGCCTCTCTGCTCTTGGGTATCTCTTTAAAGACTCTTTTGAGTCTTTGAAACACAGCTCAAACACTTCTTCACTACTGGTATAGTGTACCTTCATCTGCGAGACCATATCCTGTTAAGAAATAGTGACCAAGGATGAGGAGGAGTTGATAGCATTTGTCCATCATGATTCCCTCCCATTCAGGATGATTGACAGACCATCATACATCTCCTTTAAGGACCTTTTAGCCAAGGCCATTAACTCCACCAACTCCTCTATGATCCATGTAGTAACCGCCCCCCAAGAATGTTTTCCCACCTTGCAACCAATCATTCCTTTTTAATCTTGGCCACCATGAACCATTGCTTTTCAAATATATCATCTTGTGTGATATGAATAGCTGGGTGGATGATCCCGTTAACATGTTCTCCCATACCTTAATTGAGGACATTGATTCTCTTAGCTACCCACAGCTGGTCAGTGAATAAACACATGAAGGAGACCATAGCCTCAACTGCTTTGTGTACACATTCTATGAGCTCCAGCTCTTTGGCACTAATCATTTATTGTGGTCAGATCACTTCCTAATTAAATTATCCACATATCCCATGCCAGTCAAAGGCACATGCCCAATAGGCCACTATCCTCATGGCATAACCTAAATAACATGCAGCCTGAAGCTCTTATTTAGACCCTGAATGAGACCTTCTGCTCAATAACCAGATAACATTCTGAGTCACCTTATCTCCAAGGTTTTGATGGCCCTGGATTTCCTGCCTCCTCCCTGCTACCCCAAAATCAGGAAGTGTGGTCCCACTAAATCAAATAACTGGTATACTGATTGCTTCTAACTGAGAAGACAAGGCAGAGCCTTAGAAAGACATTGTATCAAAACCAAACTTCCCTCTGACCTCGTAGCACATTTGCTGAAGAGTCTGCACAAGGACAAAAAAAGAGCACTACCAGTTCAATAGCACAGAATCTTCTAATTACTCTTAGGTGCTTTCCGTATCTTAAAGAAAATGGTCTGAGCCAGTGTCCCAAAAAAACACAATTTTGATTACTCCAGAGCTCTGTGACAGCCTTCTTTTTTTCTTCACCAAAAAAATAGATTTTCTTAGGGTGTCAATCTCTGATCCCACTGGGAGATGCCAAGTTCAGGTGACTTAATTCTCCACAGACATACCATGCCCTTGATTAACTGTCACACTCTCCACCCATTGACTGCACCCTACTGAAGTTTGCAACAGTGTCTGAAACAAAAGTAAGGAAAATACTGTGCTTCTTCAAGAAATCCTCTCCATCCTGGCCCATAACCAATGCCAAATGTATCAATCTGAGACTGGAACACTTTCTGAGTGCAGGAACAAGTCGTTTCTCTCCTCTTTCGTTTAGTTCGTTTTTGTAGTGCCTCTGTACTCTTTTTGTGATTATATCAATCTAAGACTACCTGCACTCGTACGTACCTACATTGACCAACCTTGTAAAGATATCCTTATCATGTGGGAACTGCTACAGGCCATCAAACATGCAATCCTTACACCCATCCTAAAGGATCAAACTGCTGATCCCAGTATTGTGGCAAATTATAGACCAATCTCAGGGCTTCCTTATGCACCCTGGGTAATCAAAACAGTCATCTCTCACTGACTCCCACCATATGGAGACCTGAGTGACTTCCAATCTGGGTTTATGCCATGTATGAGCACTCAAACAACCATATTAAACATAAAGGAAGAACTCGGCATTGCCTGTGATTATGATATTGTTGTACCTTAATATTGCCTGATCTCTCAACTACACTACACAACAGAGACAAACAGGTGCCCATTCAAAGACTGTCATTCACTATAAGCCTTAACAGTATGGCATGGGCATGGCTCACTTGATTCCTACACAACTGCACCCATCAAGTCAAAAGGGGTCTCTACACTCTATAACTATTGATAGCTATTTAGGAGTACCCTAAGGGTCTACTTTGTCTTCCATTCTGTTGAATGTTTACATAGTACCTTGACATCCATATTAGATGACTATAAGATTGGTTGCCTTATGTATGCGATGACACTAAACTCCACCTACACCGCTTTTTAAATAGGTTTTATTGAGCATTTTGATAATTACAGAAAATATGTTTGTATATTAAAGGAATTTATATCTAAGAAGTCCATTTATGTCTAGCATACATTCATTTCACAATTGTGTAGGACATATTCAATTTACTGAATCATATCTAATAACAAACAATGAACAATAACTGCAGTGCAATGTCCCAGCTTAATGAGTTCATTCTAACATTTCCTCGAAGAATCCATTCAAAGATCCTCCCAAAATCCCATGCATCATTTCTTCCAGTTTAATTGCTGCAACACAGATTAAATATTTGACATGCTTAATGTATCACTGTTAGAACTGGGGTTTCTGGTTGGCAGAGGTATGCACCCTGTCCAAGCAGGAACCACCGCTCTAGTCGGGGTAAGCAAGATTCACACTATAAGATAACCTGTGTTCACCCTCTGGTACGTTGCCACAGAGCTGACAGATTTATCTAAAGAGGCAATGTGTAAAGTGTTTGTGCAACACACATGCACACAGTAACACAATGAAGACATCACAAAAAGACTCCACAGGTTTAGAAAAATAGAGAATATTTATCTAAGTAAAAATAAAGACCAAAATGACAAAAATCCAATAATTCAGGTCGTGCTAGACCGGGTTAAATCCAAAGTTCAGGCCGACCGCAATGGTGGGCAGGCCGGCCGCTGAACTCAGACAGGTTCCCCTGACAAAGTACCTTGGATCGAGCAAGCGTTGACATCAAAGACTTGATGCGAGGAGTCGAGGAGTCGCAGCATAGCTGTCGATCCCGTGGATGGAGGTGAAGTGTCATCGCTGATCAACGCAGTCAATGAAAACTTTGGCGTCGAACCCCTTTACAATGCAGGCACTGCATAGATGTCGAGCTGCGCTGTCCGTTGCATTGAGCTGTGCAGTCCGTTGATACAATGTCATCGATTGACTTCTGCATCAGTGCCGAAGGGCAATGCATTGGTTTTGATCAGCACAAAGTCATCACTGCATATATTTTGGTGCAATAACAGCTGCAGAACCCACTTCTGAGGCCCAGGACTGGAGAGGGCACCTTGGGCAAGGGTAGGACTTCCAAGTGGTAGAGTCCAGCAGCACTAGCAGAGTTGTAAAAAGTATTTGAAGTCCCTGAGACTTCAGAAAGCAGGAGGCCTGCCAGAAAGCAAGCCCTTGGAGTCACCCTGGGATCAAGTGAGATGGGTCTAGTCCATGACCACAGCAGGGCAGAGATCATCAGGCAGCAGAGGCAGCTCAGCACAGCAGTGAAGCAGTTCCTTAGAGTAGTCATTCAGGAAAAGTGTCAATCCTTGTAGCACAGCAGTCCTTACGCCTGGCAGAGTTCTTCACATGTCAGTAGTGTACTGCCTTGGTATGGTCTGAGTCCCAGTACTTATACCCAAATGGCCTTTGAAGTGGGGGTGACTTCCATGCAGCTCTTTGAAGTGCACAGGTCTCGCTCAACATAAAGCTGGACGTATTCCGCGTGGCGGCACCTTTATACAAAACTGGCAAATAAAAGGATTGCTTTATATACAAGACGTGACCATTGTCCATATTGATACAAAGTAAGGTCCGCTCATTTTCTTTAAAAAAAAATATCTACACAACTTAACCAATATCCTAAGAGTATCGCCCTGTACGCTTACATCTTAGAGTCCTGATCGGTTCTCATGCGCTTTAACTCATTGATGTTGTTTCATCGCATAACAAAAGAACGAGTGACTAAGCCTCGTCTATTTTTATCAAGTTGCATCAGTTCTCAAGTTGTTGTGGCTTTTCCTGACGAAGGCGCTACGTGCGCCGAAACGCACGTCGAAGATCTATTTGTTGCCACTCTGAATTTTTATATGTACCTTGTATTTTATCGAACTTGATTTGCATTTTTATAAGTGTATTACGTTACATGATTGTATATGTCATTTATAAATTGTTTTTTATTCTTGTTAATTCTGTTTCATATTTATGAATATTAATTAAATAAATAATCACAAATGTTATCCATCTTTGCCACCTTATGTCCTCATTGTCTTTCTATTATTACACTCAATGTGATCTTGTTCTTCTATTACCTAGGAACGATATTTTCTCTCGATCAGGTCCCCTTTCATTCCAGCCATGTCTGCCAGGCTATCTGTGGGGGTAAGCAGTCCTTTGTGTGGGGATAGGACACAGCCCATTCAGATGTAAGTGTCAGCTCCCACTCCCCCTTCCTGCCCAGGAAGTCTATCAGAATGCAGATGAATCCTCTGTCACACTTCCCCTTCCTGTGTTTGTGGCTGTCTAGAGGGAATTCACAAAATATAGCTGTCACCCAGCCCAGATGTGTATTGGAGACAGGCTGCAGGCACACAGATCTCAGTTAAGAGCAGAGAAATGTCCACTTTCTAATAATGGCATTTCTAAAATAGTAATGTTAAATTCAGATTTTAAATTCAGATTTTATCATTATCATTCCAAAGATATGAACCATGATTTAGCTACTCCTTTTATAATCAGGAGTTACAGTGTAAAAGGGTTTTAAGGCATTCCCAATGCTAGTCTATGAGAGGAGTAGGCCTCACAGTAGTGAAAAATGAGTTTTGCTGTTTGTCATTATCATGACATGCAAAACGTAAAAGTACATGTCCTAACTTTTACTAACACAGCACCCTGCCCTTAGGGCTACCTAGGGCCTACCTTAAGGGTGACTTATGTGTAATAAAAGGGGATTTTCATGTTTGGCAAGTGGTTTTAAATGACAAGTCGAAGTGGCAGTAAACTTCACACAAAGTCAAAGTGACAATAAACTGCACACACAGGCCCTGCAATGGAAGGCCTGAGACAGGGTTGAGGGGCTGCGTGTGTGGGTTGACAACCAGTCCTGCAGCCCCACTAGTAGCATTTAGATTACAGGCCCTGGGTATATGGTATACACTTTACAAGGGACTTATAAGTAAACTAAATATGCCAATCAGGTATATACCAATGTCAACATGTTTAGGGGAGTAGCACATGCACTTTAGCAGTAGTTAGCAGTGGTAAAGTGCTCAGAGTACTAAGGCCAACAAAAAGATACTGCAAAAAGAAGTGGAGGTAAACAGGCTAAAGGTTGGGGGAAGACAAGCCTAAGAATGACAGGTCTAACAATGTCAGATGCCTGTACAGATGGGTGAGCACTAACCTGATTTCCAGGACCAGCTGGAGCAATGGTGAGAAGACAGTCCTTCCACTCCCTTTTACTTTCTGCGAGGAGAACAGATGTTATTGTTCGCCAAGTAGCACACTCAAGGGAAGGGGGTGTGGATAAAATAAGAAAGAAAACAGCCTACTGTGGTCTGCACTCTGGAAGCTGGTGGCGAGTAGGCTGTTGCGTCTCTGAAGGTTACGTGTACCCTGGATCGACCTGCTTCCCACTGGTATAATTAGTTGTTGGCTGTATCGCCTAATTTGCAGCTGAGGAAAGTTGTTTGGATTACCACTCCTTCACACTGGATTCTGGGTTTGCGCCACTTTAATGCCACAGGTTTAGTCAGTCATGAGCATTAGTCTGCAGTTGTGCACAAACTCTCCTCAAGATTCTCATTCAACAACAGTGTTTCATGTTTGACGCCTTGTACTCACACACACGTTCATAGTCATGCGTGATGTCATGTACTGCCTGTCTAAAGGTCTGAATGGAGTCCAAAAAGTACGTCTTGCAGTTAAATAATTAGCCAGAAGAGTCACTGCAAGTCCGGGCTGTGATACTGGGAGGCACGAGCAGTGTGGCGGCTGAGCACTGAATAAGTCTCGAAGGGAGACACTCGGAAGACTGAGCGCTCACTAAAACAATTAATGCACTTAGCTGAGTTGCGTAGGGCGATGTGGCCGATGACGGGGCCCCGGCCGGGGAATTCCTCCTCCGCATGGCAGCAAGGAAGACTCTCGTCACTGCCAGGAGGCTCTCATGGATGGGTTCAGGCAGTGGCCCAAGACGGAAGGTGGAAGCCTTCTCCCAATGCTGGATTGCCAAGCAGGGCATGGTCGTTGGGTGTGGCTATTTAAGTCCTCCATTACGCATGGTGGCCGTCAGTCAGGCGTGCATGCCTCACTTCCTGTGTAGGTAAGAGGCATGCTGGGAAATGTAGTGTGGCCAAAGAACAATGTGGATACACACAACAAGACAGGCATACAACAAGCAGTCATGTTTCTAGGCGGCCTAAACCCTATGGACATGGAGTGGGGGAGCCTCAAAGTAGTGCCTGTACTGCCATTGATGGTATCTGCCCGTCCAAGTAGGAACAAAGGTGGGGGTGTCGAGCTGGTGGTTATGGTCAGTCATAACAGTTCCCCCCCTTAAAGACCGCCATCTTGGCAGTTGACCTGGTTTGGAAGGGTTCTGAGTGTAAAACCACAGCACAAGAGTAGGGCAGCAGAGATTGCGCACGGGTTCCCATGACCTCTCCTCTGGACCAAACCCTTTCCAATCTATTAGGTAATGGACCTGTCCCCGTATCAGTTTAGAGTCTAGTATATGACGTACTTTGTACTCTAATTCTCCTTCAATCTCTATTGGCTGAGGTGGACTAACTAAACGTGTGGTTTAGGGACAAGGCCTAAGACGGGATACATGAAATACAGGATGTATGCGCCATGTAGGTGGAAGTGTCAATCGTTTTGCCACGGGATTTATGACCTTTTCTATATCATAGGGCCCTATGTATTTGGGTTTTAACTTACAGAACCCTTTTAGGGATAAGTGTTTTGTGGCAGGCCAAACCCTGTCCCCCACCTGGTAAAACAGTTCTAATGTGCGCTTGTTGTCTGTGAACTGTTTGCTAGCACATTGTGCTTGTTCTAGGTGTGATTGTGCGTCCTTCAGGACGTGATGCAGATGCTCATGGTGTTCGCGTATAGAGGAATGGTTGGATGTGGTAGGCCAGTCAAAAGGAAGAGCGTTTGGATGAAATCCATTCATGCAATAAAATGGTGAACAGCCCAAAATAGTATGCTCAGTGATGTTATAGGTGAATTCGACCATCCATAAGATTGGACTCCAATCTTCCCCTTGTTGTACAGCTAAACACCTGAGGTACTGCTCTAGCGTTTATTTGAGGGGCTCAGTTTTGCCGTCGGTTTGTGGGTGATAGCTAGTCTAGAGTCAATCTGGAGAGCTGAGCATAGGTTCTGCTAAAACAATTATGTAAATTGAGTTCCCCAATCAGTGATGAGAATGGAGGGGATTCCATGTAATTTGACTATGTTTTGGAGGACTATGCCAGCTAGTTCTGCCGCTGTAGGTAGTTTAGTTAATCCAATGAAATGGCCCATTTTAGTCAGGGGATCAATAACCACCAACATTACAGTGTGTCCTTCGCTTGGCGGCATCTCCCCTATGAAATCCATAGATACCTTATGCCAAGGACTCGTGGAATGGGAATAGGTCGGAGGAGGCTGACTGGTTAGCTGTGATCTGCCTTAGCTTGGGCACAAATAGCGCACGATGTGACATATTCCTTAGCATCATGTCATAGCGTTGGCCACCAAAAATGGCGTTCAGTAGCCGCAATAGTCTTTTGAATTCCAACATGTCCTCCAAGAGCTGAATTGTGTGTAATTTCCAAAACTTGCATTTGTAGGTTTTTACTTGGAATGTACAGGGCCTTTTGCTGGTACAACAGCCCATTGTGTGAGACTCTAGTTTCTGGATGTTAGAACTGGGGGTCTCTAGTTGGCAGAGGTAGGTACCTTTGGCCAAGTAGGGACCCTTGCTTCTAGTCAGGGTAAGGGGGCTACACTCCTAAATAACCCCTGCTCACCCCCTTGGTAGCTTGGCACGAGCTTATCTCAGAGGCAGTGTGTGAAGCATTTGTGAACACATACAGTAATACAGTGAAAACACTATAGATGGACACCACACCGGTTTTATCAGAAATAAGTATTCTTTATATAGACTTAACACAAGACTCAAACGACAAAAATCCACAATACTGTAATCAAAAATAGACTTAAAAATGGTAGAAATTGCTTAGTTCAAAGTTGATGGTAAATGCGACATGTTTCTCACAAAGTACCTTGAATGCGTAACGCAAAACAAATAAAAGGGTCGCAGGAAGGGTGATTCGTCAGTTCCTTGCCGGAGAGGAGGTGATGCGTCGATCCCTTACTGCGTTCCGGTTATGATGCAACAAGATGGCGCTTTGATGCATTGCGACGATCCGGTGCGATGCGAGAAGATGGCGCCCTTGATGCGATGCGACGACGTGAAGGCGATGCGTGCACACCCGATGGCCGTGCGGCGAACTCTGTAACTTCTGAGCTGCGACAGGCCCTGCGACACGCTTCTCCGGTGATGCGACGATGACCCTTGCGGTGGCGACACGCTTCTCCGGTGATACGACGACAAGCAGCTGCGACGGAGACATGCTTCTCCGGTGATGCGGCGGCGACACGCTTCTCCGATGATCCGACGGCAACACCTGCGACGGCGTCACGCTTCTTCTCGTTGAGTCGCGCTTCCAGCTCCCAACGATACGCAGGCTTCTGCAGACAGAATCCCCAGCAAGGGAATTCAGGAGGGAGCTGGTGGTGAAGTCTTCTGTCCCTGAGACTTCAGCAGGAGGCAAGCACAGTTCAAGCCCTTGGAGATTCTTCTTCAAGATGATGAAAGTTCAATAAAAGTTCTTTTCCCTTTCCTTGGCAATTAAGTAACCACTGCAGGCCAACCCCAGAAAATAGCACACTGGCACAGGGGCAGTCAAATCCTTCGGCTTCCTTGGTTTCTTTTCCTTGGCAAAGGTCCATCTTGATTCCCAGAAGTGATCTAAAGTCTTGGGGTCTGGGCCCCAATATTTATACTAGTAAATCCTTTGTCCTCTGAAGGCAGAGGGTGCCTGTACATAGCCAAAACCAGTTCTGTGCAGCTTCCTGGCAGGAGGTAGAGACAGCATTGTTGAAAGCAGACCTGGCCCAGGTAGCTGAAAGGAAATCTCCTCCCCCTACTCTCTATTCCATGAGGGCTCAGGGGAGTGAAAGGAAATCTCCGCCCCCCACTCTCTATTCAGCCAAGGTCCTATTCAGCCTAGCCCTGACTCATCAGACTGCTGGAGCCCCAGCCCTCCTGTCACTCACAAACCAGACATGCAATACACAACCTAGCAGAGGCAGGCTGGATGGTTAGGCAAGAAAATACCCACTTTCTAAAAGTGGTATTTTCAAACACAGAATGTTATTCTGAGTTCAGGCATACTAAATTCGTTTTTCTACCATGTTCCCTGGGTCAGTTAGGATTATAAGATGTTATAATCAAACTGCCCATTCTGGCCTACGGGGACAGGTAGCCTTGCAATAGTGAAAAACGAAATTGTCTGTAATTCACTATCAGGACATGCCACACACATCAGGCATGTCCTACCTCTTACTTACAATGCACCCTGCCCGCAGGCCTACCTTAGGGGTGTCTGATATGTAGAAAAGGGAAGGTTTAGGGACTGGTAAGTGGGTGCACTTACCAAGTCAACATGGCAGTACTAGACTGCACACAGGCTCTGCAATGGCAGGCCTTAGACACACTTAACAAGCTGCTTCTGTGGGTGGCACAACCAGTGCTGCAAGCCCACCAGCAGCATTTGATTTACAGGCCCTGGGCACACATGGTGCACTATACTAGGGTCTGACAAGTAAATCAAACAAGCCAATCAGGGAGTCACTAATCCATTACAATACTTTACAATAGGGAGCACTTGCACTGTGGCACTGAATAGCAGTGGCACAGTGCCCAAAGCATCTAAAACCAGCAAAACATATAAAAAACAGAGGAGACAACAGCAAAAAAATGGGAGGGAGACTCACGCCAATGGTACCAGGTCTAACACTGGATGTTCCTGCAACCATTCTTGTATGTTTACAGAATGTGTCTGCTTCCGCAGAGTGGTCAGAAAATTCTGAGAGTGTATCACCAGGGCCATTTTGGGCTGTTTAGAAGTAGATTCAGACAATATTAAGGGTGGTTCTTCCTGGGAGTGAAGAGTGTTTTCATTTGGGGGTTTGGATCGTGAAATCGCATCAGCCTTTCCATTTAGAGGACCGGGTAGATACTATAAAACAAAATCGAAGTCCGAGAAGAAAAGGAGCCATCGTAATTGCAGTGGTGTAAGTGCTCTGGTGGTTTTTAGAAACTGTAAATTTCGGTGGTCGAAGTAAATTTCGATGGTATGGCGGGCTCCTGTCAAATAATGGTGCCATTCTGCGAAGGCTCTTTTGATCGCTAATAATTCCTTGCCTGTGATCGCATAATTTAGTTCACAAGGCGTGAATTTTTGGGATTAATATGCCACCGGATGTAATTGGCCAGTATCGGGGTGCCTCTGTGACAACACTGCTCCATGGCGAACTGCGAGGCATCTGCTTCCAAGACAAACGGTAGCTGGACATCTGGGTTACATTGTATGGTTGCTTGTGTAAAGCACTGTTTCAAGGCCTGAAAAGCTTCTTCGGTCTTCTCCGTCCACTTGAAGGAAATACCTTTCCGTAGGAGATGAGTCAAGGGCTGTACTATGCAGGAGAAGTCCTTGATGAAGCGCTGGTTAAAGTTGGCGAACCCCAGGAAACTTTGTAAGGTTTTCACACTATCAGGAGACTTCCATTGAGTGATTGCTGAAACCTTGTTTTTGCCCATCTTTAGCCCACTAGGGTTAATGACATAGCCCAGAAACTCAATTTCTGTAAGGTGGAAAATAAATTTTTCAAGTTTTGTGTACAGCCTATGTTGTCTTAGTCGCTCTAGTAGGGTCTGCACGTGGGTGACATGTTCCTCCTGTGATCCAGAATAAATCAAGATATTGTCTATGAAGACAATGCAGAAGACATCCAGAAAACCCCGGAGAAAGTCATCCATTAAATACTGGAATGTTGCCAGGGCGTTGCAAAGGCCGTAGGCCATAACCCGATATTCGTAGAGGCCAAACTTGGTCCTAAAACCAGTCTTCCACTCGTCCCCCTTCTGTACATGGACTAGGTGGTACGCTCTTCTGAGGTCCAGTTTGGTAAAAAACTTAGCTCCCTTCAGCTGGTCTAGGAGGACAGGGATTAGGGGCAAAGGGTATCTGTTCTTAACTGTGACTCGGTTTATGGCTCTCTAATCTATGCAGGTCCGCAGCTCTCCACCCTTCTTGGGCACAAAGGAAAGAGGTGAGGATACTGGAGACTGTGAAGGTTGTATGAAACCCGAGACCAGGTTCTCGTTGAGGTATTTTCGTAAGTGTTGTGTCTCTGGCTTGGTCAAGGCATATATGCGACTACAGGGAATCTCTTCTCCGGGAACCAGGTTGATCTTACAATCATACTCCCGATGGGGAGGTAATTGGCTAGCTTCCTTTTTGTCAAATACAGATTGAAACTCAAGGTAATTGGCAGGGTGGGTCACGGTACAGCACGTAAGAGCATCCTAGCTGCCATGAGTGAGTGACTTTGAAGGGTTGTCAGTATCATGTGAGGAAAATACCTAGTCTTTGGTACAATGATTATGACAGAACGACAATTCCATAATCACTGAGCGATCTGCCCACCGTATAGTAGGATCATGTAAGGTGAACCAGGGCATACCCAGGATGAGCCGAAACTGGGGTGCATCGATTAAGTCAAAGTGCATGAGCTCATAATGGTTGTTGCCGTACTGCATTACCACTGAGGAAGTGTGAAAACGAACGGGTCCTGAGTTCAAAGCGATGTCGTCGACTGCCTTGACTGGTGTTGGAGCACTCTTTTTGACGCATGGTATCTGTAATTCCTGAGAAAATCTCTGGCCAATAAAGTTGCCTGTTGCCCCATAGTCTAGTAAAGCTGGAACTTCCTTTTGCCGTCCGTTAAGTAACCACATGGTTACGTGAATGTTGATATGAGCAACTGACGACTATAAGGTGTTTGCCAGTACCAATGAGGTCTCGGTGTCTGTGTCTTCTGAATTAGGAACCTCACTCTTCTTCGAGATGGCTAGTTTTCCGACTCAGTTCTCTCTCTTCTGGATTGATGTAAAGCACAACCTGACTTTTCCCTGGTATAGGTTTTTGTTTTTGGCTGGGCGCCCGACAGTCCTTAAAAAAATGGCCACTCTTACCGCAGTACATGCAGAGCTTCTGCTTTTGATGCTTCTCCCTTTCTTCTGAGGATAATGGTCCCTGCACTCCATTTACCTGCATTGGTTTGCTCCCGTTGTTACTGTGCATTCCTTCCTCATTGTTATTCTTGGGACGTACTACAATGAGTTTGCCCTCCCCTCTTGCCTTATCCCCACACCGTTCCTGTAAGAGGTGATCTAATTGTACTGTAAGGTCTATGAGTTCCTCACAAGTGTGTGGAAGGCTCACGACTTGAGCGAGGACATCCTTCAAGTCACTACATAGCCCTTGATTAAATAAGGACGTTCATTTTTCTGCAGGCCAATCTGTTTCCACAATAAGACGGTTGAAAGTCGTAATATATGTTATCAGGTACTGCGAACTTTGTTTCAAGGTAATGAGCTCTCAATCCAATGAGAGAAGATCGGTTTTCCAATCAAATAATTTCCTCATTTCCCCACAGAAGGCTTAGAAATCATATAATAATGGATTGTTCCGTTCAATCAGTGGGATGGACCAACTAGCCGCATTGCCTCCTAGATAAGATAACACAAATGCGGTTTTGGTTTGATCGTCAGGAAAGGCTATGGGTTTGCATAGAAAGTGGAGTCTGCACTGATTTAGGAAAATGCCAAACTTCTTGAGGTCCCCATAAAAAGTGCTCAAGAGAAGCTAGAGGTATTGGGAGAGCATGGATATCCTGAATAGGTGAAGAGGCAACAGGGGGGCCTGTAGTGTTTTTTGGAAGGCTGTAAAACCCTGAGCTTGATAAGTGCAAAGTCCTAAGGCAACTCAAATGACACTCGAAACTAAAACAAAGTTTTTTTCATAAACTTGAAAGAAGCAATTTTAAAAAATGCAAAATATATTTTATTATTTTAAGCAAATGCAAAATTGAATAAAATACTCCACATACTTGCTTCAATCATGTCCACATGCACTCAAACATCCACAAATATTAAACCACAATGACAAAAAGACACACAATGGTATTCAATACATATGATAAACTCTGCAATGGCTTGTCAATCTCCTTCATATACATATATATGATTAAAAGGTATTTTTAGTATTCTGACAATGGGTAAGACATGACTGAGACCCAAATAATGTCTGCATAGAGACAATGACAGGAAGAACATGGCACGGACCCAGATGGTATCTACACGCATTTCAGCACCTCAAGTGCCTTCATCAGGAGAAGCCACAACTTTAAATCTTGATATCTGTAAATGCAAAAAACAGTACATATGCTTCTTTCAAAAAATGCGTATATGATATGTCGATAAATAAAAATAATTAATTGCTTCGCATTTGTTCGCAGTACAAAATAAAGTCCCAAATACCAAGAATTGTATGCCACCAAAGATTTCAAAAGACAATGTCCCAGGTGTGGTTGCCATCGATGTCATACTATTCGTGTGCCCAAGAAAATGTGCTCAGGCGAAAAAAGGAAGAAGAAAAAATCCTAACATGCTTAGAGACAAATAATCCAAAACACCCAGAGTGTTATGATGTTTAATGAACTAAAATTAAAGAAGTACCCTGAGTAATGCAGGAATCTGAGAGATACGATTCAGGTATTTGTTCCTTTCCAAAGGTGTTATAAATTTCAAGACGAAGATCTCTGGATATATAAGAAATATAAGTAAAGACGGTTATATAGATGACATAATCGTGCATGTCTCGGTAAGGGCTTTTATATAGGCCATGACTACCCACCTAAGCGAATGGCCGAGAGTGCAGCATGTGGATTAATCGACAGCTGCTAACTTCAGAGAGAGACCTGACTGGTGAGTTGACACAGGCGCTTGGTATACAAGCTATCGTCTTTCTAAAAGAATTCAAGAGGTATGTGTTAGTCCTGCCAGTAATAGCCAAGATGAAAAAATTAAGCATTACTCTCCCAGGGAGATATTAAGATTTAAGTCCCTCTCAGACTGTAGATACCCAAAAAGGAGGGTGGGGCAGACGGCCCACTGCAAGTAGATGTGCACTAGTGCTCTGTGATGCTTGGGGCACCTTCCTCCCCCGGGGAGGAAACTGCAGTATGATCGGACAAAATCCCTGAAGTAACAAGGAGTGGTGGAAGTGCCCATGCTTTTATATGCGCCCCACCCCCTGACTTGGTACCCTCAGGCCTCCCCTTACATGGTAAACTTGCCACCTCCCTAAGCACGGAGCCCAATTCCCATCTAAACTCCTGGTTCTCTGTGCGAGAGGCCTGAACCTCCAACTGTAAGCTAGTAATAGTCTCCAGTATGGTGGTAAGCACCGGGTTGGAATCCATTGCTCAGGCTGGTGGTCTACATGGGTTTGGCAATCTGTCAGATGCCTGTGCACACGGGCGAGCACTAACCTGATTTCCAGGACCAGCGGGAGCAATGGTGAGAAGACAGTCCTTCCACTCCCTTTTGCGTTCTGCGAGGGGAACAGATGTTACTGTTCGCAAAGTAGCACACTCAAGGGAAGGGGGGTGTGGATAAAATAAGAAAGAAAACAGCCTACTGTGGATTGCACTCAGGAAGCTGGTGGCGAGTAGCCTGTTACATCTCCGAAGGATCCGTGTACCCTGGATCAACCTGCTTGCCACTGATATAATTAGTTGTTGGCTGTATCGCCTGATTCGCAGCTGATGAAAGGAGTTTGGATTACCACTCCTTCACACTGGATTCTGGGTTTGCCACAGCTTTAATCAGTCATGAGCATTAGTTTTCAGTCATGCACAAACTCTTCTCAAAACTCTCATTCAACAACAGTGTTTCATGTTTGACGACTTGTACGCACACACGCATTCATAGTCATGCGTGATGTCATGTACTGCCTGTCTAAAGGCCAGAATGGAGTCCAAAAAGTACATCTTGCAGTTAAATAATTAGCCAGAAGAGTCACTGCAAGTCTGGGCTGCGATACTGGGAGGTGAGAGCAGCGCGGCGGCTGAGCACTGGATAAGTCTTGAGACTGAGCGCTCACTAAAACAAGTAATGCACTTAGCTGAGTTGCATAGGGTATTGCGGTGCTTGCAGTGCGTTGCTCACAGCATGCGCGCTCATTCGCACGAGCATCACAGTATACTTAGCTGAGTTGCGTAGGGCAATGCAGAGGATGACGAGGCCCGGCCGGGGAATTCCTCCTCTGCGTTGCAGCAAGGAAGGCTCTTGTTGCTGCCAGGAGGCTCTCGGGGACGGGTTCAGGCAGCAGCCCAAGACGGAAGCTGGAACAGGAAACAGGGAAACTGCCTTCTCCCAATGCCAGATTGGCAAGCAGGGCACGGTTGTTAGGCGTGGCTATTTAAGCCCTCTGTTCCACGTGATGGCCATCAGTCAGGCATGCATGGCTCACTTCCTGTGTAGGCAGGAGAAATGCTGGGAAATGTAGTGTGGCCAAAGAACAATGTGGATACACACAACAAGACAGGCATACAACAAGCAGTCATGTTTCTAGGTGGACTAAACCCTATGGACATGGGGTGGGGGAGCCTCAAAGTAGTGCCTGGACTGCCATTGACGGTATCTGCCCGTCCAAGTAGGAACAAAGGTGGGGGTGTTGAGCTGGTGGTTATGGACAGTCATAACAAACAATCACAAGGGAATAGTGGGGGGTGACCCACACAGCTAGCTATCTAAGCTTGGGTTCTTGGGTTCCTGGTTTTGAAAGTCCAGAGGAACTGACACTACCTCTGGCCATAGATTCTTTAGTGGCTTCCACCACATCCCAGCAACTCCTTCCGCCATTGCTGATATTTCATCCTCCATTTTCCATCTACTGTGGGGTAAACCCGTAGGAGTTCACCAATACTTCGCAATGTCCCTATGGGCAAGGACTGAGGCCAGATCCAGAAATGTATTTCCGGCTTTTCTTTCTCCTTTCCTAATATATAATCTCAACAGGCATTTTTCTACTTCAGGCAGCCCCCCCCACCCAGAGTCTGTTCCAAGTCCCCAGTAACTTAGAGCCCTAAGCTGGCCAGCTCTGAACAATCCCACATCGTGTCAGTAAAGCCAGAATCCACAAGACCATATTGAGGGCAGCTCATAGTATCAGTGTACAACATCACATTCAGTCTGTGGGACATAACATACACAATTAAGCTGTGAATATTTAAAATCGGTGTTCCTTGAGACCATATGAACATATTCTAATGCCTGCTTCAACTTTTTCCACTGGAACCATCTGTCAATCGCCTCCACCCATCTGTCAATCACCATTTCAAGAATGGATTTATAAAGCCAGGAAATCGTTTAGCACCCATTGCCAAATATTAATAAAACCTGTAAAAATTAAGGGAAACTCGGCTCCAATCTACCATTATTCCAAAGATGCTACAGCAACTGTACCACCGAGCTGTACATCAAAAATTGAGTTTTAGGAAGACCATTTCCCTTCATCACTGCAGGTAGGTTTGGCTGTTGTTACTTTGGCTACAGTTGTGTCAGCCAGAGAGCCCTCTCCGTTCCTGTTTTGCGATGTTTCGGGTCATTAGAGAAGTACGTGCTGTAGTCCAAAATATATTTTGGTTTGGCTGGAAATAAAAGCATATACTGCACTTCCACTTCTCTAAAGCCTTTTATGACTTCAGAAAAGGATGACCTGTGTCACTCTACATCCATTGTGCAATCCAGGAATGTAGACATGACAGCGTTGTTGACATGGAATCGACCAGTGTTGCGGTAGCACTGCAAAATGAGATCTCTATCGCAATAGTGTAGTAATCATGTCACGGCCGGGCTTAGGTAGGTACCAGAAGGAGGGAGCCTTGCCACCACCCTGTGTACCCTCTCCAACATCAATAAATTTGAGAGTACCTGAGTAGCCACCACTATGAGCTGCCAGTCCTCTAAGTAAGCAATTATATCAAATTTCTCTATATTTTCATGTAGCACCATGTAAGAAAACTGTGTATTTGATTGAGGGGGTGAAGACCCTCCTCAAGCAACAACCACAGTCCTTGTAAGGGTGAACCTCAAAAGTCACTACATTAGCCTATGCTTAACCCACTGGTAGCTTGACACAAATGCAGTCAGCCTTAACTTAAAGACAATGTGTAAAGTGTTTATGCCGCACACACACAATAATGAAGTGAAAACACAACACAAGCAAAAGCCCAAACCAACTTAGAAAAATAGGTAAATTGTAATTAACAAAATGGCACCAAAATGAACTAAATCCAATCAGTAGAACCGGAGTTATGTATTTTTAAAGTTTTTAGTGTAAAACAGTGCTTAAAGGATCAAAGTGTCAACTGCAGGTATTTCTACCTGTTCTCAATCAAACGTTATCACTTATTAGAACATTGGAATGTTGGGAGCTCCATTGAAAACAATGGAGTAGCTCTGGGCTTATAATGGCTGGTACAAGCCCGGAGCTCCAACATTCCAATGTTTCTTTGTTCACAGCTGTGGCTGTGAACAAAGCCTTCAGGGAGCCTGATGGGATTTCAATCCCCTCGCGCTCCCTGAAGCCTTTGTTTTATTTGTTAGAACATTCTGCCCTCTAGTGTCAGAATGTTCTAATGGCCTTATAGCCCTTCGTAGCTGGGCTATACCGGCTATTAAAGTCCCGCTCCCTTGTTGCTGGAGTGGGCCTTTAATAGCCGGTATAGCCCGCTACGGTGGGCTATAAGGCTATATTAAATGTAATAATGTAACCAAATGTTATCCTATGGAAGAAGTAGGTCTCACAGTAGTCAAAAATGAACCAGATCATGTGAAACTTAAAAACACATGTCCAACATTTTGAATGCAATGCACCTTGTGCTATGGGCTGTTTCGGGACTACCTCAGGGATAACTAGATTGTATTAGTATGTATTAGTATTCACTAGTAAAAGGGAGGCTAAGGCTTTAAATCTTCAAACAGACTGCAATGGCAGGCCTGAGACATGTTTTAAAGGGCTACTTAAGTGGGTGGCACAATACTTGCTGCAGGGCCACCAGTAGCCTTTAATTTACAGGCCACAGGTGTATGCCACTTTACTAGGGACTTATAAGTAAATATAATAGCCAATTAGGTGTAGGCCATTGTTAGTCCAAATGCCAACAAAAACAAAATTCAGAAAACAGAAGGGGAGAAGACAAAATGTTTGGAGAAAGACCACACCAAGGATGTCAGGTGTAACACTCCTCACACATTTCGGACATTACTACAATGTCTGTGTCCTTCAAAGGGCTCTTCACTGCAATCTAGCAGTTCAACCCACCTAGATAGTTCTTGTATCTGTCCCTGTATGACCTCCTTTGTTGAATGCATGTTTCCAATTGTGGCTTCATTATTCTAACTTTGTCAGCGAGCTTGCAGTGGTCATCCTGCAATATGTTTAAGTCACTGGAAACGTTATCAATTTTAGCCTCAAACAGGCAATCAGTCTGTAAAAATAGCAAAGCAAAGCCCGACACAGACTCTTGGCCTTCCAATCAATGCCCATTGTATAGGATGCTGGTTTTTGGAATGGATGTTCCAGGAACACCCATATGAGGGTAAGGCCAAATACACATATTTGAAATTAAACTGGGGGAAAAAACGAGTGTGTCCTCCAAGTTCTTTATTTGAGTTTAACAAGTTTTGCTTGTATCTCAATGGAAGAAAAGATTTTGTTCCATTAAACACGGGACTGCAGAGACCGTTACATGAGCTCTGAACAATCTATTGGAAATACAACTCTAAAGAAAAATTCTGTGAATAGGAATGGCTCTTAATTCTTTTACACTTGTAAAGCACATAGCCTTGAAAAGGCCCTAGGCTTGCATGCCTTCTATGGGAGAAATATGTGTTGGCTGTACATTCCTTATGAGAATAAATGTGACAAATTAATAAAAGCAACGTAACAGGACCATTTGTGTGTACGGATCAAAATCTTTTCTTACATCGAGATACAAGCACCTTTATATTCCTAAAATCCTGCATGAGAAATTGACTTTGACTTAAAAGGTCCAACAATTACCTTTCCTTCTTTTCTTTCAAATTACTTTGTCTTACTGTCCATCCTCTTTATGCCTCCTCTTTTGAAGCACAGTAGGTCAGATGTATGATTGTCTTAATCTCTAATATTGTAGTTCTCCAGAACGCCCACACCTCATTTCATGCAACCAGAGGCACAACTTCAAAGGAGCATTTGGGGTGTGACACACCCAAATAAATGCATTCTTGGCTTGGTAGTTGGGTGTGCTATGTTTGTGTCAGTTTATCTTGTCGTCCTGTCATGCTGAGGTTTTAACATATTGATTTTCTGAATCAGGAACTTAAATATATATATATTTTCTGGTTTATCAAAAAAGTAGCAAATCTGCACCCAAACAACTACTCCTTGAATGGATGCAAATGTTTCTAGGCATAACATCCGAATGCTTGCAAATAATCTAACCTCTGGCAATCTCTCTGGGTAGCATGCCAAACCATCATTTTTGTCCACTTTGTCACTCCAGACAGAGGGCCTGATTTGGGGGTGGCAGATGGAGTAAAGACAGACAAGGTGGCTGAGGACTTTTTGTATGCCGCCCTATTTGTAATCCGTCCACCAAATTTAGAGATCACTGCAGGCCTTGTGGACATCTCTGTACATTGGCATGAACCACTGTCATGACAGCTCCTATCAATGTAGGAAATGTTTGACAGGTGTCTCCGTCTAACACAATGGCTGGACATCAAACCCCCACCATGGGAGTTTACTTCCATGATATGGGGGTCATTTTTCTACTGTGCCTCAATGCAGGGATGTACCTGGAGGTAAAGGACAGTAAAAACACACCTCAAACACACAAATGGTGATGGGAGAATTGCTTGCAGTTTGCCTAACCACTGGCAATTACTCTGGGTCGCATTCAAACCCATTGTTATTTTGCTCACCATTCTACCTCAGTGTGGACCCAGTCATATGCAAATCAGTCCTGATCCTACTCCAAAAGGAACAAACCATTCCTAGAAGCCATCCCACTGTAAATAGGGCAGATGGTTGAATGGCTAACCTCAAATGGCACCTACTCCGTTGTGCTGTTGGCGGAGGTTCTACATACACAGAGTAAAATCTACTCAGTCAGCATAAAAGTTGAGCTTCGCCCAACTCACAATCAGGTGGGCTGACCTTGAGTTTGGTGGACAGGGTGCTCCTTCGTGGTTGCAATTGAGTACCTTTTGCCAAACTCTAAATAAGCCCCAGAGCAAAACCTAAAGCAAATCAGTACATGGGAACAGTCCATCCTAACTATTGGTCATCCTACCCATTCACCCTGTGGCCGACTGCTTTTTTAGTTGGAAAATGTAGGATGTACTTCCTCCAAATCTTACTTAATAAGCAACACCCTTTCATAAAGCACATCCTTTCTTTTGCAACCGAACAGGGCTGGCTTTAGCGCTTGTGGTGCTCGGTGTGACAATCTTTTTTGGCACCCCTCACCCATGACCTCCTCCTCTGATTTTCTGACCACGACCTGACAAAAGTCCCCCTCATCTCCAATATAGCCCTTCTCTCACGTACAATTAATTTGTTTTAAAGCATTGGTAAATGCTGGTTTACTAATCCACTCAGCGATCAACATAAAATACATATCTGTTCTTTGCAGCCGGCATATTAACCCTCTGCGCTGCTTTATGGCGGGTCAAAACAGCCACTAGACAAAACTCCAATCTCTCTCTCTAGCAGAAACCTTAATCACGAGAGTTATCTTGACATTTTTATTGTTGGCTGAAAGCTGGACGCATAAGGGATTCTGCAGCAGGTGCTTTTAAAACTTAATTTATTGCTAAACACAGCCCCCCCCCCCTTGAGGTCAGTGGCCCCCTCCAGGTCAGCGCCCAGTGCGGCCGCACTGGTTGCACCGCCCTAAAGCTGACCCTGCAACCATACCCCTGCGATAAAACAATACCTAATCTGCTCTACCCCTGCAGGTCTCACCAATAATTTAAATGCACTCTCAGAGCTCTCTCCCTAATGATCACAATCTACCCCTTTTTAATTTAATCTACAACAACGAAGCTAGAGAAAATGGATGGAATTGTTTCTTTCAAAGCACAAGGCTAATTCAAATAACCAATAACCACTGCTTTAACCACTAACCTTGTGTTCTGAAGCAGCGTGCTGCTCAGCGTAAATTCCTTCAGCACGTCAAGGGTAGCAAGCACCGTATAAATATAATTACAATACAATACAGTACAATAATTCACCTTTTAATTTACATAAATCAGTGGATTAAGAGCAAAGTTCAGTTATGAAAATGAGAGGACAAACAATAGAAGTAATTGAATTCTGCATAACAAAGATGTAATAAATCACACAAGTGGATGGGTCATGTGGATGGGCCATTCATGTCACACTGCAACCGTAACCTTGTGAAGGGTCTTACTGCAAGTTGTATTAGGATTATCACTTTAATTAGGCACCAGTGGGTTTGATCGCATCTTACATCCACCGGAATATGTTAAATGAAACCTGTTTTCGAAACTGATTCCGATGCAGGAATTTCACTCACGGATTAGCATGAACATTGGAGTGCACATTTGCTTGTTCCCTTTCAGTCAGCACGGTTTGTTCCATTAATTCTGGGCTTTTTTGTGATAAAGGCTTTTTTTTGTTTGTTTTCAATGCAATCCATGTTTGCTCTCTCATTAGCGCCGACCCATATCCTGGTTTTATGCTGTTCGAACGCTATGTGAACGGGCAGCTGCAAATGCTTAGGTGTAAAAAACGTGGATACATTTTCACAGCATTCTTTCAGGATTATATAACAGGTCCTACATTGGTGTGCCAGCTATAACATTATTGAACCCAGTCCACGAAGCAATGTGCTACTATGTTAATTCTAGGGATGCAAAATGAGCCCATTTGCATCAATAAATGCCCAACGAGTCAGGCAATTGAGAAATGTGTATTCTTAAATACAATCTGTAAATACAGAAAAGTTTCCAGTGTGGTGTAATTTCTTCATTCTCAAGTTTAGAGTGGGGGAGTACTTGTAGGAATTTCAGGGGCGATCTACCTGCAATAGTGGAGTATAAAGGTTGTGAGAAAATGTGCCTTCAGTGTTATCTGTTTGACATCTACTTTGTGGGTGACCCCTCATGGAAAATCTGGATCTTTCATCTGCCATCAGCATACTTGGCTTTCCTTAGGCTGTGAACCCTTACTGGCAGAGCATTAAGTGGAATGAAGAAATTGAGGCCTCTAATGGGGCAATTCCTATGTAATTGAGGGAATGCTTAAACACATGTGGGCAGATTTACAATTCCTGGCGCATCCCTGCAAATCAGCAGGGATGCGCCGGAAACTTGCGACACGCATCACAATCCTTGCGCCACCACGGATGCACCGCATTTACAATGCGGCGCATCATGGCGCAAGGATAGGCAGATGCGTGTCGCATCTGCCTTCGTAACGGCGCAGTGCTGGAGTTGTGTCGCGGGCGCGACGCAACTCCAGCACTGTGCCAACCCGGCCTATCTTGCACATGGTGCGTCACACCTTACGCCTGCTTCAAGCAGGCGCAAGGTTTAGATGCAGCGGGGTCGGAAAAGTGACTGAGTGAAATCTTGTAGATTTCACTCAGCCACTTTTGCGAGGCGTTCCTGTGCCGGAACGCCCCCCCTGCTCCGGAACGCCCACATGAAACCTGATGCAGGTTTCATGTGGCGCAGGGCTTTACAACGTGACGCATCTCCCTAGTTGCGTCTCGTTGAAAATACCCCGCAGCATGGTGCTGGCTTTACGCCGCCGTTGCGTCACAGAAGTGATGCAACGGCGGCGCAAAAGTGGCGCACGGGGCTTGTAAATCTGCCCCATGAAGTACATTTCTGTGATTTGCACTATGTATCTCCCACCCCACCCATAGTTTGTTTCCTCTCTGAGCTTTCTGTTATTGCATCTAGAAATAACAGAACACCTGCCATGCACCTAAAACGAGCCAGGACTATTAGCTTTGTTACAGGTTGTAAGCAGCCGCGACCCGTGCCAGTAAGAGCGGTGGGGTTGGGTGGCGGGGGATTTCGACAGACGACGAGGGAAAATTAATTATTTATTCAATTTTCCCTCGTCATCGTCTGTCGAAATCCCCCCCCACCCGTCCCCACCGCTCTTACTTGAACGGGCCGCAGCTGGTTGTAAGCTGTTTAAGATAAAATAAGTAATAATAAGAGGCACTGTGAAAAACTCGCTGTGCCTTCAGCTTCAACTCCATAGCTCCCAATCGTGGCCCGTGGCTCATTATAAATACCTGGAGGTCCAGCTGTTGCCAGACAATTATGTGAGAATCACCAGGAGAGGGGATTGGAGTCTGCCCATGTTTTGGGAGCCATGTTTACAGAATTTGATTGGGCGGACCTTATGTGCTGCCTTGGACAGACTGCTTGTATTGCAGTGCTATTGGATGTTGGAGGGATTTCTTTTACCTACAATGGCTGCTACTTTGTAATGCAATGATGCAGTGGCATGCAAGGAAAACTCTTCAATTTTGTGCAAGGCAAGGAGAATCTAGTGGTGTGTCTTTAAGTACATCTGTGCCCTGATGTTCCACATTCTGATCTATGGAATGTTATGATGTGACCTGAGGCAGTTGAAAGCTGGTGCTGCTCAGGGATGGATGTGAATAATGTACTTCTCACCACTTACAGTTTCCGTGGTGATTACAGACTCTGGGCCTGATTACAAGTTGCTCGGTATATTCCGACCCGTGCGTTTACGCACAGGTCCAAATGACAAGTTGGTAAGCATTTGGCACATCCGGTAATTATCGGGTTTGCTAAATACCTCAGTTGTTGATAACTTTTGGCAGGTCAGAACCTGCCAAAATGTAACAGTGCAAAAATCATATTGTATTTACCATAGCATGCGGATTGTGGTGCATTAAACACCAAAATCTGCATATTATTTCCCATCAACTCGTAATAGGTGTTATTTATTGCCCAAGATAAATCACAAAGCCTGTAGTATCGTTCTTTATCAGGTGCGATAAATATGACCTAAACTTGTAATCAGGATCTCTGTGGTGATTTTTGACTTCCCCAGAGAGTCAAGAATACTTGCATGGCGACTACACATCTTAGGCCCTGCAACAACAACAAATTACCCAGCGTCAGCCTTATGTGAAGATATACATCTCCATGACTCATCCTGTAGTAAACTAATCCTACAATATTTTCTTTCATAACTGACAACCACTCACATGCACCAAAATAATCTGGGACTTTTTTCACTCTGCATGAAATCAAATTGCATGCCTTCTCAATGCCACGGTCATGATAGTGACCGAGGACATTGTTCTCCTCCTCGTTTAGCAATATTGTTTGATGCTGGGTTCCATAAGCCTGATTGTCCTGTGGTGTTGTTGCAGTCTCCAGGCCTGGGATGCTGAGGAACTGGATGCAGTGCCTGGTGAGTACAATAAATTGGAGAATGATTAAGTTGCTGGTTGGACTGGCTATGAGTGCCTATTGTACCTGGGAGTTTGGGGGGCTTCTTTCATTGCTAGGAGTACTTCCACTAGATCTCCCTGCAGACACTGCATCATTTCTCATCTCTCCTTCAAGGCCAGGACTCCTTCCTCCTCCCAGTATTCATATTTAAATTGTGCTGCCTTTTTTATGCTCAATCCTACTTATCCTTTCTCCCTTCTCATTGGGGCCAGGTCGCTTCTGCCTCTCTCTTTGCACATATGTAAAGTGTCCTCTCCCGTTAATGTTTATTCCCCCGCGACACTGTTCCTAGTCTATACCAATTCTTGTCAGACTCCTTCCTAGTCTTTTTGACCCAATGGCATTGAAAACGAAGGACTTTAACTCGCTGATGCAGTGTCTGTTCACCACTACCAATTTTTTGCATGTTGTTCTGATGTAGTATTTTGATGGACATAACTCTTTATTCCGCCTGTTCATTCAGTTTACATGTAGGACAAGTTCTATAAGGATACTGTTATTATTTGATCTCCAGTATTATCTGTTGGTATTTGTTAGTATTTAAATAACTGCCAAAAACCTGTTCAGAGGGCCACAGCCCACAGGGCAAGTAGGAGTTCTTGGGCCCAACCGTGGGGGTTGAGGTATTTTACTCTGGATGTCTAGGAGCCCGACCTAACATGGATTCTGAGCAAGTGCGTTAGGTACCCGTTCAGCACTTGACTCTCAGTGGTAATGTGGGTCAAGCAGTCCAAGGCCTCTTGTGGGGGAGGTAGACACAGGGGGATGAGCACAGACTCACAACTCAAAATACATTCAGTAGCAGCAATAAATGATTGTCCAGTCAAATACTTTCTTTTATGAAAAAAAGTATTTATACACTAACACAAAGTAAAATACAGCATTCCTAAACAATACACACCTGTGATCTCCACTCCACTCATGCTAGCAGTAGTGGTTATTCCGCATTCACTATAGGCGACATTCAGGTTAAGCTCCACATTTATTATTATTTAAGTGACAAGTGTTTCAAGGCTAAAGAGCTATATGGCAGGCAAGTTCCACCGGGGGCTTCTAGCCCATAAATCAGTTTAATCTGCACCAGCAGGACCTGCACAACCAGAGTTTCTAAGCATGACACCTTCACGGAGCTGAAGCTGCAGTGGCTGTCTTCAATGAGTTCCTCACAGGCAGCCCTGCAGGGGCAGTGTTTGGGTGTCCTGGAGTCCTCACATGCTGTCCTGCAAGGGCAGCAGCTGAGGGGTCCTCGATGCTCCTCTGATGCTGGTAACTTCCCTTGGACCATCCCCATGGGGACGGGGAGAAATCGATGCCCCTGGTGCTGGTCCTCATTCAGGGCCTCTTCCTCTCTTGAACAGACCACATGCCTTACCTTTTTCCCTTTGTCCAACCTGGCATAGGGGGTCACCATCCTCATTCTTCACACAGATTATGACCCAATCAGCATGGCAGCAATCTTTACGGAGGCCCCACCTGGCATGCGGAATCACCACTTCACTCTGCACACGAACTATGGCCCAGTCATAGTAATAATCATAGTAGTAATCTTCACTGCGGCCCCACCTGACATACTGGGTCACTGACTTCACTCCGCACACAGGATGGGGCCCAATCGGAATGGCATTGTTCTTCCTGATGGCCCCACCTTGCATACGGGGTCACCAGTGATCTTCCGCCCACAGGCTACGACCCGATAGGTGTAAAAGCCGTTATCCTTACATCTCGCTTCAGAGATACAGATGCCAAGATTTCCAACTGGACATCTCTTTCTCCAGAACTCTCCTCTTCCTCACAGGGCACAACAGGTGCTAGTGCTCCATCCTCCAGGAACAGGTGGTCTTGGATTTTCTGGGTGATGTCTTTTCACCCAGCTAGGAGACTGGCAGGCCTTAGCCTCCAACCCTGGTCACAGACAGAAGTCTTGTAGAGCTTCTCCTCCTCACACAGGCTGACTGGCTGCTTGAGAGTTGACAATTTTGGGGGCCTCTACCTCCCCTTCTTATGGACTGTTTCCTGACACCAAATGTGATTTAGGGCCTGAGTCTTTGAAATTTCTGTGTAGGGTATAAGAAGCTGGCCTGGTATATGATGTCCGCTTAAGTAAGTATGCACCTTGCACCAGTCCAGACAACGCTTAAGGTGATTTAAGAGGTCTGAGACAATCTTACAACCTTAGAAATCTTTCTAAGTGGTAGCTGTGGAGAGCAGCCTTCAGGCTTAGTCCAAAAGGAGTGTAAAGCAGCTTGTTTTACCAGAATGCAATCTTATAGTATAGATTAAGTGAAAAAAAACCACACAAGGTATTTATAAAAATATGTATTTATTATATAATACTCTCTAACACATACAAATATCTCCTACCCGGAGATGTGCACAATGCACACAATACTTTGCAAAGAAACACAGGAAATAGAACGTAATACACAGTGGACCCCAGGGGGGGACCAAACCATACACTAAGAAAGTGGTATAAGAACCACGACTCGGGTCAAGACAATGTCGAGAGGATGTAGAAGTGCTGGGTGTGAGAAGTTGGCCTGGCATATGCTGTCCACTAATTATAGTGGGCACCTTGCACCAGTCCAAACAACCCCTTATTGGAGATAGGTTAAAGACAACCTTTATTGAAAGCTATCCTAGTGGTAGCTATGGAGAGCAGCCTTCAGGCTAAGTCTTGAAGGAATGTAAATCAGCTTGTTTTACCAGTCTATAATCTCTTGAGTGACCAAATGAAAGAGGACCACACCAGGTATATATTCAAAACATATGTATTTATTACTAAACACACCCCTCTAGTCTCTTTATGAGGCTAGAGTTCGAAGTACATACGTTACGAGTTAGTTATCTACAGTAATAGCACAAATACACGTTTGAGCCCCAGGGGCGTACTCAAACCATATACCAATAAAGTGGTATAAGAACCACGACTGAGCTAGACAAAAGGCCTAGAGCCTGTAGAAGTGCTTGGACCACAAGGAACCATCCAAGGCAGTGACACAGGGGACCCACGGGGACGCGTGCAGTGTATGAACACAACCGCGAACCACCGTTAACTTCTATGGGGAAAGTCGCGATTAGAATTTAAAAGAAAAGGGACACTTAGAGGAGGACTTGGAGCAAACCCTTTGAGAACTAGGCTGTTCTAGTGTCAATACCCACGGGAGCACCGGAGTACTCGAGTTACCTCACCCAGGGAGCCGGGTGCATAGGTGTCTTTCGGGGTCGGGTTTCGTCGTCGCTTTCAATGGCGATCTGCTGCAAAGTGCTGCTGGCGGCCAAGTCGAAAGTGTTCGGGTGGATCCAAAGGTGGATCGAAGATCTGAAGAACCTGAAAGCAGAGGGGACAGAGTCTGGGTCACTAGCCAGTGACCAGGAAGGCGATGAGCAGATGCCCACCGATGTCGAGTGCTTCAGGTAGGTTGACAGTCGTCTTGACTCTTCAGCCACGAGGTCCAGGAGGTGTCGACGACAACCAGGAGCTGGATTGGAGCTGTCCCACAACGTCTGTCGATTGCAGGGGTGTCGGCGACCGGATTGGACCCAACAAGCCTTGACAACGGCAAGTCTTGTGGAAATGGAAGAAGGACGATGTTGCAGACCAGCAAGGTCTGGGGGACTCACCCAGCAAGGATAAGTTAGGGCACACCTGGAGCAACCAGGGAGCCCAAGCAGAAAAAGATTGGCCTTCGGGAGGGCCTACTAGCCAAAGGACTAGGGACCGCGAAGGAGCCTCGAGACAGTGCACGTGGAGCTGGCTCACAGGACACTCGTGGAGTGGAGGCCAGTGATCTTCGGTGCAGTTGGTGCTGGAGGCTGGGGCTACTCGGAGACCAAAGCACGACTTCGTGGGAGACCCAGAAGAGGATGCACTTGCAAATGCGTTCGGTGACCAGGGGTCACGGTTCCACATTACCCACGACAGCTAGGGGCCTCAGCTTTGCTGGGGACTCAGGGCAGCCTCGGGGAAGTCTGGAAATCCACCTCTGGTGATGCAAAGACTTCGGAATCCGACGGGAGCGTCAGCAATGCAGACTGGACAATTGCTTCTTTGGTGCCTGCCAAGCAGGGGAGTCACTCCTTGACCCCAAGGGAGATTCTTCAGTCCTCTAATCTTAAAGTAGAGCGTCGAAGGTCCAGGATTCTGTGTCAGAGTTTCGTCCAGGTAAATCTAAAGTCCTAAGGACTGGGTTCCCCTACTTATACTAAGGTAGGGGTTGGACATACTCTGTGGCCCCACCTATGGGAGGGCCAGGGCAGAGGGGTGGTTACACCCTTTCCCTTTGTCCAGTTGCGCGCCAGAGCAGGGGCTGGAAGCCCCTGAGCCGGTTTGAACTGGCGTATGCACAGGGACACCAAGTGTGCCCCCAGTGCAGGATTTCAAAGCACCCGAGAGTGCTCCCGCCCAGCCCCAATACACACTATCCTGTCGGGGGAGGTGGTCACACCTCCCTGGGACAGGAAACCTATTGTCCAGGCCTCCCCTGCTGGAGTTTCGGTCAGCAGCAGGAGGCCAGACTCGTGTCTGTGGCAGCGGCATCCATTTTGTGATGCCAGGGCTCTGGAAAGTCAGTACCGGGTATACCGGTGTGTACATGTCTTTCCCTCTAGAAGGGTGGAATGATACCCCCGCCGCCAGAACTGGCGGGGTGGTAGTATTCCAAGATGTTTGACACCAAACACGACATGTTTCCGTGCAGCCATCCCAAAGTTAGCATTTAACGCGAGGTTATAATGCGCTTAAGAGTATATGGTCAGGCTGCACTACAAACAGCATCAGAGAAGGGTCTCCAAACGCTGCAGAGGGGCCCTGCTCATGCAGGGGCACCCTCTCACATAGGAACCACGCACTCTGCCTTCAGGATTGATAAGGCCTGCCATAGGAGTGACTTATAGGTTTATATGTGTGTATGTATATAGTGATATAGGTAGCCTATATCACAGTAAAGGGTGCATGCACCACCTTACCCAGGCTGCAGTAGCAGACCTGTGGTGTCAGTTTGGATGGCCTTCCAGGGGTGGCACAATATATGCTGCAGCCCCTGGTAGGCCTCTGAGGTACCTATGCCCTGGGTACATAGTATACCATATACTAGGGACTTATAAGGGCACTCCAGATTCCAATCAGAGATGTGCCTAAGGCACATGGAAACCATTTTAAAGAGGAAGCAGCTAGGCTGGGGTCCTGAATAGCAGGATCCCAGTCCAACTAAGTCATAAACCAGCAAAACACCAGGAAAAAAGTGGGGGCAACCATATAGTCAGATTCCACCTTCCTACATAACCCCCCCCCAAACGAAAGGAGATAAGGCTAACCTTGGCCAGTTGAGCCTTTATTGACTAAGTGGCCATATAAGGAAGCACCTGCACTAGCATGGTTGCCCCCTATCTTATGGTCCACTAAGCAATCCCTCACCCTAAGGGTATGAGAGGGTCTCCACCATGGGGAATTACTACCTGTGGTGTGCTTTGGTAAAGTACCAGGCTGGTGAGGTGTCTGAGAAGGGAAGTGAGGCCCTAGGAAGGTTGGTCTCAGCTTCCTCAGATCACTGGTCACCATCTATGCCTGTCTTTCCATGAATGAGTTGCACTGTGCTCTAAGGGTCAACCTTTGGCTGCCTACAGCTGGGGGTTGGGTCCCTTTGGATGGACCACTGGAGGGACATGGCAGGTTTGGAACCTTTTGGTCCCAGGTTTGCCCTTGCCTAACAGAGTCCTTCTGGGGAGGTCCCTACACAAAGGTATGGGGGATCCCTCAGTGTGTTGAGGAATTTTCACCTGGCTAGGGCTACTAGCCTGGGTGCCCCTAATCTGCTGATGGGGGTTCCTCTGGACAGGGGGCCCTGGGGGTCCACTGACCTCCTGACCTCTGCAGCCCTGGGCTGACTGAGGCAGGGTAGAGAGGGGCAGGTTACCTGCTCCAGACTGGGTACCACCTTGGAAGGGTCCTCTGCCATCAGGGGTGGGGCCAGGCCAGGCCTGACTACCTCTGGGGCAGTTCCTTCACCAGGGGTAGGGTCAGTTCCCTGAGGAGGCTGACCCTTACCTACTGTCTGGAGGGAAGAAGACTTTTCTTCAACCCTTGTGCTCTCTTTTGGGGGAGAGTGGGCCATTCTTCCAGGCTCCATCTCTCCAAAGTTTCCTGGGCTTGGGCTGTGGCCATCACAGCCCCACTAACCTTACAGGGACGCCCAGCATTCTGAGATGGGTTTGGTGTTCAACTTCAGCAAAGGCTGAAATTTCCAGATCATTGCCCATCAGGCAATCTACAGGCAAGGTTGGGGACACTGCCACTCTTTTTGGGCCTGTGACCCCTTCCCAGCTGAGATTGACTATGGCCATGGGGTGATCTGTTCTGACACCATCAATGTTGGTTACCTGGTATTTAAACTCAGGTAAAAGCTGGTGAGGGGGACTAGTTTCCCTGCCACCATGGTGACACTAGCCCCTGTGTCCCTAAATGCCACAGCTTTCTGACCATTAATTATTGGCTCCAGTCTGTACCTGCCCAATGCATTGGGACCCATGGTAAAGGTGGCAAATCCTACACCACCATCAGAGTCAGAGGAGTCTGTTGAGGGGGTCCTGTCTATCCCCACCTTTCTCTTGGGACTTGGTAGAATCTTTCTTCTGGTCACCACCCTGATTCTTAGTCTTTACTCTGGTTCTGACCCATTTGTCTGCCTTCTTTCCCAATTCTTGGGGAGAGGTCAGATCAGAGTCCACCAGGTACTGGTGTAAAAGCTGGTTTTGACAATTATTAAGGATCTGCTCCCTCATAATCAAATTGTACAATCCTAAAAAGTCATGCACCTTGTTGCCATGTATCCAACCTTCCAGAGCCTTAGTAGCACAATCTACAAAATCAAACCAGTCTTGAGTCTGAGCCTTTGGGTGTCTCTGAACTTCAACCTATACTGTTCAGTGGTTAGGCCAAACCCATCTATCAGAGCACTCTTCAAGACTTTGTAATTGTCAGCATCCTCCTCTCTAACAGTGAGGAGCTTATCTCTACCTTTGTCTGCAAAGGAGAGCCACAAGATTGCTGCCCACTGCTCCTGAGGGACCCTCTGTACTTTACAGGCCCTCTCTAGAGCAGTTATCCATTTGTGGATGTCATCCCCACTCTGGTAGGGAGGGACAATCTTGCTCAGGTTTCTATGGTCATAAGACCTTTCCCTATCTTTGGGGAAACTGCTGCCACCATGGTACTCTAGTCCCAACTTTTGTCTCTCTCTATAGAGATCTAGGGACTCCCTGTCTATAGCCAATTGCTGTTTCCTGAGTTCAAGCTGAGTTTGCTCATATTGAATCAGTCTCTTTCTCCTCTCATGAGAGGATTCCCTCCTATGAGAGGAGACAGAGGTCCCTATTGAGGTGTCAGAGTGGTTAGACTCCTGAGGAGACCTAGACCTTCTGGGCACACTCAGAACTCTTCCTGGGGGACAAAGGGGAGGTCAGTCTGATCCTCTCCCTCCTCCTCCTCCACAGGAGGAATTGGGTTTTCCAGGACAAGGTCATTTTCACCTTCCTGGCCAGTTTCAGAGGGGGGCCTGGGTTTCTTCACCCCTGGCCCCTTCCTCATCTTCTGCCCCACCCTCTTTGCCTACCCCTTCAGACCCTAGGGGCCTGCTGAGATCATCAGCTAGTAACACCTCCCTGAGGTGTTGGGTGCTGGCACTTTTGCCTGTCTTCAACTTCCTAGTAGTGCATAATGCTCTCAATTCCAAGAATGGGAGTTTATCATACTTGGAGGGAAGAAGCCCACTGGCTTCTGGCAAGGACTCACTGGGTCCTGGCTTTGAAGACATCACTAGTGAGGTGTGGTGTATGCACTACCTACTCTAGTGTGGCCTACTAAACTCTCTTGAGTTGTAGAAAGGGCGTGCTGTCCCTTAACACACAACTCTAAGTTCAGTAGAACTTACTGTATTACTAAGCTTGATTTATATGTACCTTAGGTACCCTTAGTGGTTTTCAGTTGATCAATTCAATTGAGATTATCTGGTAAAACAATAGCAAGCTGGAATCCCACACGCTGCACACCAATGTGAGAAGTTGGCCTGGCATATGCTGTCCACTAATTATAGTGGGCACCTTGCACCAGTCCAAACAACCCCTTATTGGAGATAGGTTAAAGACAACCTTTATTGAAAGCTATCCTAGTGGTAGCTATGGAGAGCAGCCTTCAGGCTAAGTCTTGAAGGAATGTAAAGCAGCTTGTTTTACCAGTCTATAATCTCTTGAGTGACCAAATGAAAGAGGACAACACCAGGTATATATTCAAAATATATGTATTTATTACTAAACACACCCCTCTAGTCTCTTTATGAGGCTAGAGTTCAAAGTACATACGTTACGAGTTAGTTATCTACAGTAATAGCACAAATACACGTTTGAGCCCCAGGGGCGTACCAAACCATATACCAATAAAGTGGTATAAGAACCACGACTGAGCTAGACACAAGGCCTAGAGCCTGTAGAAGTGCTAGGACCACAAGGAACCACCCAAGGCAGTGACACAGGGGACCCACGGGGACGCGTGCAGTGTATGAACACAACCGCGAACCACCGTTAACTTCTATGGGGAAAGTCGCGATTAGAATTTAAAAGAAAAGGGACACTTAGAGGAGGACTTGGAGCAAACCCTTTGAGAACTAGGCTGTTCTAGTGTCAATACCCACAGGAGCACCGGAGTACTCGAGTTACCTCACCCAGGGAGCCGGGTGCATAGGTGTCTTTCGGGGTCGGGTTTCAGTCGTCGCTTTCAATGGCGATCTGCTGCAAAGTGCTGCTGGCGGCCAAGTCGAAAGTGTTCGGGTGGATCCAAAGGTGGATCGAAGATCTGAAGAACCTGAAAGCAGAGGGGACAGAGTCTGGGTCACTAGCCAGTGACCAGGAAGGCGATGAGCAGATGCCCACCGATGTCGAGTGCTTCAGGTAGGTTGACGGTCATCTTGACTCTTCAGCCACGAGGTCCAGGAGGCGTTGACGACAACCAGGAGCTGGATTCAAGCTGTCCCACAACATCTGTCGATTGCAGGGGTATCGGCGACCGGATTGGACCCAACAAGCCTTGACAACGGCAAGTCTTGTGGAAATCGAAGAAGGACGATGTTGCAGACCAGCAAGGTCTGGGGGACTCACCCAGCGAGGATAAGTTAGGGCACACCTGGAGAAACCAGGGAGCCCAAGCAGAAAAAGATTGGCCTTCGGGAGGGCCTACTAGCGACCGCAAAGGAGCCTCGAGACAGTGCACATGGAGCTGGCTCACAGGACACTCGTGGAGTGGAGGCCAGTGATCTTCAGTGCAGTTGGTGCTGGAGGCTGGGGCTACTCGGAGCCCAAAGCACGACTTCGTGGGAGACCCAGAAGAGGATGCACTTGGAAATGCATTCGGTGTCCAGGGGTCACGGTTCCACATTACCCATGACAGCTACGGGCCTCAGCTTTGCTGGGGACTCAGGGCGGCCTCGGAGAAGTCTGGAAATCTACCTCTGGTGATGCAAAGACTTCGGCGTCCGATGGGAGCTTCAGTGATGCAGACCGGACAATTGCTTCTTTGGTGCCTGCCAAGCAGGGGAGTCACTCCTTGACCCCAAGGGAGATTCTTCAGTCCTCTAATCTTAAAGTAGAGCGTCGAAGGTCCAGGATTCTGTGTCAGAGTTTCGTCCAGGTAAATCTAAAGTCCTCAGGTCTGGGTTCCCCTACTTATACTAAGGTAGGGGGTTGGACATACTCTGTGGCCCCACCTATGGGAGGGCCAGGGCAGAGGGGTGGTTACACCCTTTCCCTTTGTCCAGTTTCGCGCCAGAGCAGGGGCTGGAAGCCCCTGAGCCGGTTTGAACTGGGGTATGCACAGGGACACCAAGTGTGCCCCCAGTGCAGGATTTCAAAGCACCCGAGAGTGCTCCCGCCCAGCCCCAATACACACTATCCTGTCGGGGAGGTGGTCACACCTCCCTGGGACAGGAAACCTGTTGTCCAGGCCTCCCCTGCTGGAGTTTCGGTCAGCAGCAGGAGGCCAGACTCCTGTCTGTGGCAGCGGCATCCATTTTGTGATGCCAGGGCTCTGGAAAGTCAGTACCGGGTATACCGGTGTGTACATGTCTTTCCCTCTAGAAGAGTGGAATGCTACCCCCGCCGCCAGAACTGGCAGGGGGTAGTATTCCAAGATGTTTGACACCAAACACGACATGTTTCCGTGCAGCCATCCCAAAGTTAGCATTTAACGCGAGGTTATAATGCGCTTAAGAGTATATGGTCAGGCTGCACTACAAACAGCATCAGAGAAGGGTCCCTGAACGCTGCAGAGGCGCCCTGCTCATGCAGGGGCACCCTCTCACATAGGAACCACGCACTCTGCCTTCAGGATTGATAAGGCCTGCCATAGGAGTGACTTATAGGTTTATATGTGTGTATGTATATAGTGATATAGGTAGCCTATATCACAGTAAGGGGTGCATGCACCACCTTACCCAGGCTGCAGAAGCAGACCTGCGGTGTCAGTTTGGATGGCCTTCCAGGGGTGGCACAATATATGCTGCAGCCCCTGGTAGGCCTCTGAGGTACCTATGCCCTGGGTACATAGTATACCATATACTAGGGACTTATAAGGGCACTCCAGATTCCAATCAGAGATGTGCCTAAGGCACATGGAAACCATTTTAAAGAGGAAGCAGCTAGGCTGCGGTCCTGAATAGCAGGATCTCAGTCCAACTAAGTCATAAACCAGCAAAACACCAGGAAAAAAGTGGGGGCAACCATATAGTCAGGTTCCACCTTCCTACACTGGGGACCCAAGGAACCACCCAAAGTGAGTGACTAGGAACCCCACAGAGAGCGTGTGCAGTGTGGGAACATGACCGCGTGCTCCGTACAAGTCTACGTGTAAATCGCGGTTGGATGTTTGAAGATTAAGGACCTTTCCCAGCGGACCCTAAAGAGACCCCGTGGAAGACAGAAGGTTGAAGAGCCACCCCACCCGTGGATACCCTAGTACCCATGTTACCTACACCAGGGAAGCCGGGTGCATACCTGTGAAGTGGTGTCGGAAACCGCTGTTGAACCCAATGGAGGGCTTCAGGAAAGTGCCACTGCCAAAGAGGGAGAAAGTGTCCAGTGGAATCCAAAGGTGGATTATAGTTGAGAGGTACCTGCAAGCAGAGGGGACAGAGTCTATGTCACTCAGGAGTGACCCGGAGATTTGGAAGATGAATGCCCTCCGATGTCAGGTGTTGCAAGAGAGTTGAAGATGACCTTGACTCTGCAGCTGTGAGGACCAAGAGCCATGCACGAGCTGTCCCAGGAAGGATGCCGAGTGCTGAGGGGTCGGTGTCAGGCGGGAGCACTAACAAGCCTTGGCAAATGCAACCAAAGCAGGAGCTGAAGAAGGAGCAACATCAGGACCAACAAGGTCCAGGGGACTCACCACAAGCAGGGGAGTCAGGGCAGGCCCGAGCAATTAGGGGACCCAAGAGAAGCAAAGGTGAACCTTAAAATGGACCCACAGGCCAGAGTCACTGAAGTCACGAGATGACTTCAAGCAGCTCACCAAAAATGCAGGCCACAATGCACATGATGCGGTGTGGCTCAAAAGTCTGGTCACTGGAGATGCTCGAGGATGGGGCTACTTGGAGCCTGAAGATCTTCTTGGAAGGAACCCAACAAGCCTTTGCAACTGCACTTTGACGCAGTGCACAGGGGTTCAATTATTGCAACCACTACGAGGGATACTGGCCTCAAACTTGGTGAGAGGTCAGGGCAGGCCTCGAGGGATGTGGAGAACCACCAGCTGTGTTGCAGAACCTTACGGAGTCAGAAGGAGCTCAGGATCAGCAGACCGGTCGACTTAGTTGCGGTGCCTGAGAATGCAGGGTGGTAACTCCTTCACTCCAAGGGAGATTCCTTTCGGTGTCTTTGAAGCCCACAGGCCTTGGAAGGTTCCTGTATGGTGTACAGGCACAGACGATGCAGCAGACTGGAAGGGGGACAAAGTCAAGCCCAAACGAAGTCCAGCGAAGTCCAGAGTGCCAAGATGGTAGAAGAGGAAGTGGTGTCTGATCTGAATCTTATCCCATAACGAATCTAAGGACCTTCACCCAGGTAAGCCCTTAAATACCCTAGGGAAAGGGTTGGGATGATTCAGGGGACCCTCCCAGGGGAGGGTCTGTACAGGGGGGAAGGTTACTCCCATGTCCTGTGTCCAGTTTCACCCCAGAGCGGGATCTAACAGCTTCCAGGACTGGTTTGAACTGGACTATGCACGGGGACCCCAAATGAGCCCCTCATGCAGACTTAGTGGCGCTGGCATGCACACCCTCCTGGTCCCAAGACACTAAATCCAGTCTGGGAGGTGGTCACACCTCCCTGTGACAGGAGGACTATTGTTCTGCCTTCACCTGCTCGCGCTTGGCTCAGCAGCAGGAGGGCAGAAATGTGTCTCTGGTTGGCAGCAAGCATTTTGTGCTGTCCAGGTCTAGAAGGTTGCCACCGGCAACACTGAGAGCCTAACGGAGGGCTCTTCCAGTGCTTGGAATCATACCTCCCACACCGGTGGGGGTATGATTCCAACATGTTTGATACCAAACATGATAGCATTCATTGCAGCCAGTTTCGAGATTGTCATCGCGTAATTACGCGGTGCCCTTCTATATGGTATAAGGCTGCTTCACTGGCAACCCGGGAGAATGGACTCTGTAGGCTGTAGGGGTGTCCTGCTCATGCAGGGGCACACCCTCTCACTTAGAACCAAGCACCCTGCCTTCAAGATTGCAAAGGCCTGCTATAGGGGTGACTTATAGGTTTTAAGTGCAGTGACCCTAGATATAGGAAACCTATATCTTTAGTAAGTGGTGCTAGCACCAGCTTACACAGGCTGCAATGGCAGGCCTGTAGTTCCATTTTGAATGGTCTCCCATGGGTGGCATAATGCATGCTTCAGCCCATGGGGGACCTCTGGGGTACCTATGCCCTGGGTACCTTAGTACCATATACTAGGGATTTATAAGGGTACCCCAGGATACAATCTGGGATGTACCTAAGTACTGAACATGACAATTTAGGGAGAAAGCAGATAGATTGGGGTCCTGATTAGCAGGATCCCAGTCAGACTAGTCAATAACAGCTTAGCGCCGGGCAAAAAGGGGGCGTAACCACAGAAACAGTTCCTACTTTCCTACACAACACCCCCCAAACGTAAGGAGATGAGACTAACCTTGCCCAGTTGAGTCTTCATTTTCAAAGTGGAAATATCTGTAGAGTCCATCTGCATTGGCATGGTCACTCCCAGGTCTATTTTCCACTGTATAGTCCATCCCCTGTAGGGAAATGGACCACCTCAAAAGTTTGGGGTTTTCACCCTTCAACTGTTTAAGCCATAAGAGGGGCTTATGGTCTGTCTGAACAATTAAGTGAGTGCCAAATAAGTATGGCCTCAACTTCCTCAGAGCCCATACCACAGCCAAGGCCTCCCTCTCTATAGCTGAGCATCGTTTCTCTCTGGGGGTCAACCTTCTGTTGATAAAAGCTACTGGTTGATCCTGGCCCTCTGCATTAAGTTGTGACAACACAGCCCCTACCCCCAATTCAGATGCATCTGTTTGGACAATGAAAGTTTTAGAGTAGTCAGGACTTTGCAGAATGGGAGCAGTGCACATGGCCTGCTTGAGATCATCAAATGCCTTCTGACAGCTTACTGTCCGCTGAACTTTCTTGGGCATTTTCTTAGAGGTTAGATCATTCAGAGGAGTCACTATGGACCCATATCCCTTCACAAATCTTATGTAATACCCAGTCAGGCCCAAGAAAGCTCTGACCTGAGTTTGGGTAGTTGTAGCAACCCATTCCATTATGGACTGGATTTTGCTCTGTAGTGGTTGAACCTGGCCTCCACCTACCAGGTGGGCCAAGTACACAACCTTACTCTGCCCTATCTGGCACTTAGTAGCCTTGATAGTGAGGCCTGCTTTCTGCAGATCCTCCCAAACATTCTTTAGGTGAACCAGGTGATCCTCCCAGATGGAGCTAAAGACAGCTATATTATCTAGATATGCTGCACTATAGGCTTCCAGACCTGTGAGAACTTTGTTCACCAACCTTTGGAATGTGGCAGGTGCATTCTTCAAACCAACGGGCATTACAATAAATTGATATTGCCCACTAGAGGTTGAAAATGCAGTTTTTGGCTTGGCATTCTCAGCTAGTCTGATTTGCCAATAGCCAGCAGTTAGGTCAAATGTACTTAGGAACTTGGCTGAGGCCAAAGCATCAATAAGATCATCTGCCCTAGGAATTGGGTGAGCATCAGTCCTAGTGACTGCATTGAGTCCCCTGTAGTCTATACAAAGCCTCGTCTCTCTTTTTCCACCCTTGGTGTGAGGTTTTAGGTACCAGGACTATTGGGCTAGCCCAAGGGCTATCTGAGGGCTCAATTACTCCCAACTCCAGCATCTTTTGGACCTCTGTCCTGATGCAATCTCTGACATGGTCAGGCTGCCTGTAGATTTTATCCTTAACAGCTAGACTCTCACCTGTGTCCACTTCATGGGTACACTGGGAGGTTTGAATGGGAGTCAGAGAAAACATATGCCTCAATTGATTGAGGACCTTCCTGCAATAAATCTGCTGCTGATCAGCGAGGCTGCCTGCCAAGGCCACTCCATCAACTGATCCATCATGAGGGTTCTGTGAGAAGAGATCAGGGAGAGGGTCACTCTCCTCCTCCTGTCCCTCATCAGTTGCCATGAGCAAGCCAATGTCAGCCCTGTCAACAAAAGGTTTTAGACTGTTCACATGAAGTACCCTATGGGAACTTCTGGGAGTGCCAAGGTCTACCAAATAGGTGACCCCATCTTTTTGTTCAAGTATGGTGTGGGGTCCACTCCATTTGTCCTGGGGAGCTGCTGGGACCACACGCTCCAACACCCACACCTTCTGTTCTGGCTGGTAAACAGTCAAGACAGCCTTTTCGTCATGCCAAGCTTTTTGAAGTTCTTGGCTGGCCTCCAGGTTTTTGCTTGCGTCCTTCATGTACTCTGCCATGCGGGAGCACAGACCACGTACATTGTCCACTATGTCCTGTTTGGGAGGTTTGAGAGGTAACTCCCATCCCTCCTTCACCAGACACAAGGGACCACTAACTGGATGCCCAAACAGACCTTCAAAAGGGCTGTAGCCAACCCCCTTCTGAGGGACCTCTATGTAGGCAAAGAGAAGAAAGGTAGTAGGACATCCCATTTTTGCCTAAGCTTTTCTGAGAGGCCCATGATCATACCCTTTAGGGTATTGTTGAATCTTTCAACTAGCCCATTTCATTGGGGATGGTAGGGTGTGGTGAATTTGTAATTCACTCCACACTATTTCCACATTGCAGTTATATAACTTGACATGAAGTTTGAACCTCTGTCAGCTAAGACCTCCTTAGGGAAGCCCACTCTGAAGCTGAAGAAGGAGCAACGTTGGGACCAGCAAGATCCAGGGGACTCACCACAAGCAGGGGAGTCAGGGCAGGCCCCAAGCAATCAGGGGAGCCCAAGAGAGGCAAAGGTGACTCTCAAATGGACCCACAGGTTGGAGGCACTAGAGTTGCGAGAGAACCTCAAGCAGCACACCAAAAGATGCACGCCATGATGCACATGATGTGGTGTGGCCCAAGATTCTGGTCACTGGAGATGCTCGAGGTTGGGACTACTTGGAGCCCAAAGATCTTCTTGGAAGGAACCCAAAAAGCCTTTGCAACTACACGCTGATGCGGTGCACAGGGGTTCGGTTATTGCAACCCCCACAAGGGATACTGGCCTCAAACTTGTTGACAGGCCAGGACAGGCCTCTGGAGCTGTGGAGAACCACCACCTGTGTTTCAGAACCTTACGGAGTCCGGAGGAGCTCAGGATCAGCAGACCAGTTGACTTAGTTTCAGTGCCTGCGAATGTAGGGGAGTGACTCCTTCACTCCAAAGGAGATTCCTTCTGGTGTCTTTGATGCCCACAGGCCTTGGAAGGTTCCTGTATGGTGCACAGGCACAGACGATGCAGCAGACTGGAAGGGGGATGAAGTCGAGCCCAAAAGTCCAGTGAAGTCCAGAGTGCCCAGATGGTAGAAGAAGTGGTGCCTGATCTGAATCTTATCCCACGGCGAATCTAGGGACCTACACCCAGGTAAGCCCTTAAGTACCCTATGGAAAGGGTTGGGATGATTCAGGGGACCCTCCCAGGGGAGGGTCTGGACAGGGGGGAGGTTACTCCCATGTCCTTTGTCCAGTTTCGCCCCAGAGCGGAAGCCAACGGCTCCCAGGACTGGTTTGAACTTTACTATGCACTGGGACACCAAATGTGCCCCTCATGCAGACTTAATGGCGCTGGCAAACGCACCCACCCAGTCCCAAATCACTAAATCCTGTCTGGGAGGTGGTCACACCTCCCTGTGACAGCATGCCTATTGTTCTGCCTTCCCCTGCTCGAGCTTGACTCAGCAGCAGGAGGGCATAAATGTGTCTTCAGTCGGCAGCAACCATTTTGTACTGTCCGGGTCTTGAAGGCTGGCACCGGGAACACTGAGAGCATAGCGTAGGGCTCTTCCAGTGCTTGCACTCATACCTCCCACACCGTTTACGGTGTGGAGGTATGATTCCAACATGTTTGATACCAAACGTGATAGGATTTGTTGCAGCCAATTTTGAGATGGTCATCGTGTAATTACGCAGTGCCCCTCTATATGGTATATGGCTGCTTCACTGACAACCCGGGAGAATGTACTCCGTAGGCTTTAGTGGTGTCCTGCTCATGCAAGGGCACCCTCTCACATAGAACCAAGCACTCTGCCTTCGGGATTGCCAAGGCCTACTATAGGGGTGACTTATAGGTTTTAAGTGCAGTGACCCTAGATTTAGGAAACCTATATCTTTAGTAAGTGGTGCAAGCACCATCTTACACATGCTGCAATGGCAGGCCTGTAGTTCCATTTTGAATGGTCTCCCATGGGTGGCATAATGCATGCTTCAGCCCATGGCGGACCTCTGGGGTACCTATGCCCTGGGTACCTTAGTACCATATACTAGGGACTTATAAGGTTACCCCAGTATCCAATCTGGGATGTACCTAAGTACTGAACATGACAATTTAGGGAGAAAGCAGATAGACTGGGGTCCTGATTAGCAGGATCCCAGTCAGTCTAGTCAAAAACAGCTTAGCACCAGGCAAAAAGTGGGGGTAACCATGGAAGCAGATCCTACTTTCCTACACGGGGTTTGCTTCCTTTTAAAGTGTGCTCGCCTCCAGAAAACAGTCTGTCACAGCAGGAGCGACTCCAGATCTGATACTCAAAAAACAAAGGCCTTGAGAATGACTGGAGGTTCACCTGGATGTCAGCCACAGTGATATGGGTAACAAAAGGTTAAACCAAGGCTTCATCCCTACTCTTAATGATTCTCTTATGAGCCCCAGCTCCTTCCTGAGATGTGTCCAGGCCCTTTCCTGAAGAGCATAGCTCTCCCTTACTCCAGTGTGTCCCATCTAACTCACAGGAATGGAGCAATCCACAAATCTGTCTGGGGAGATTCCTTTATCTCCTCATACTCCTCAAATTATTCCTGGGTCTCCCAAAATGAAACCCAGAATCTTCAATGTACTGTATCATTCAGAGGCACACATACACCCAGCACATGTGTATAACACACACACACTGCATTGCACTACATCTGCCATGTATAGTACCATTTACAGGCACACATACACCCAGTACATAAATATAACATACACGCACAGCATTATGTGTTAACCTAATATAGGCCAAGAGTGAGTTAAGCACACAGCAGCTAAACTTTACATCAGTGAGCCAGTAGGCCTGACTCCAGTGGCACATGTAAAAAAGCCTAGGCTCTTCTAGTGTTCAGTACACGGTGTGCTGCCACCACCGTGATGGTGCTGCTTAACTCCTGGCAAAGGCACTAGCCTTTCCCCACTATGAGTGTAGCGCTTTGGGCACCCCAAAACAATCCTGGTCCAAAAAGACAACAATCCGAGAAGCAGGCCTTTTTGATGGCACACATGCATGATGCGTGTTCACTGATAAAAACAGAAATCAACACCAGGAATCTAGACATCCTTGCAGTGTGTCCATCACCATGCGAGGGCCTTTTCCATTCAGACAATAAATTGGTACAATATCCTGCTTGTTCCCATGGGAACTTAGTCCTTTGGAAAAAAATGCTTATGGCAACTACATCCAAGAGAATGTGTTTGCTAACTTGTCATCTAAAATTTCACTTAAGAAAATGCTTCAATATAGACGGCCTTTAGTGCTGCTTTGGTTTTTAGAAGGAGATGTATGGAGGAAGTGTTTTTTAAATAACGTGTTGCCTGGATAGGAATTTACCTAAAATAAATGAAAAGATAAGAGGCGTTTGGCAAAACAGGAACAAGTTGGTATAATTAAAAGCTGTGGCCGGGTGAGCCTGCTCAAACGGCTTTTATTGGGGCCAATTATCTCGAACTTGTTTGCGGTGCAAATATCTATCTTTGGATTCGATCAGGGTTTTCCCTGGGTGCGTGTTTGCCTTTGATTTATGGGGGACCCCACCTGTAACCTGTTACTCGCTAGGCGTGGGCATGGGTCGCATGACCTGCCTGACCAAGTATCTCTGACTCGGGGTTGATGGAGAGGTCACCTTTGGTGAATCCGACAGCAATGATGTGAGTTCATCAAAACTCCTAAAAATAATATGGCAGCCATTGGTATCAATTTCATCAACATTAGCAACATTGTGCATACAGTTGTTATTTTGTACATTGATATCATTTGTCCTGGCATTAAAGAGGTTATGTTTGCTCTGGTCTGAGTGCACATTGACATTGTTCTTAGTTGCAATAATAATATTATTCCAAGACCATGGATTGCGACATACATTGGTATCGGTATTGCTGATGTCGGCGCTGCTGTGTGGGCACAAGTTACGGTATACATTGACATTGCATTGAAGGGAATCGTACTGGTACAATGCTTGGCATACGTTCACATTGCATTTACTGATATTGCCATTGTTAGACCTGCACATATTATGACATTCATTAACATCGTATTCACAAATTCGGACAAACCTTAAATCGGATTCTCTGACGTGCCTTCTTCTGGGCTGCTGATTTCATACTGCACAGCTCAACAGGGGTTGCAAGGAAGATGTGGAGCATCCCCATTTACTATGAAGCCCTGTTCAGAACCATAGTGTTCCTCTTTGTGAGATTCTGTCAGATCGAACATCACACTAAAATAGTTGAGAAATAGCTACTGAGTTTCAATTCACACAAATGACTGCCGGAAGAACAGCTGTTTTTGAACATAGCTGCTCAAATTAAGCAACATTTACATTTTTCATCAGAATGGTAATTAATTCTCCCATCTGTCCCTCACCCTAATATGTACATTAGTAAATTTATAGGAGCTATGAATGTAGATGAAGGTAGAGGAATACAAGCTAATTAGGCATGCATTAGTAGCTGTTTATATTGGTTGACGATTGCCCATCTTTCTTTTTGTGTGCATGCTAATTTCTTGTGCTTTAGACTAATTTTTGTTACCATGGTCATGCTTAACTTGTCTTTATCAGTGCTGGCTTAAGATTAGACCTGTTTCCTGAGGGTGCATGCGAATAGTGACTTCTTTATCGGCCAATTTTATGAACAAGTTTTGTGGGTTTGCTACCTAACATGGTTAGCATTTCTGTTTGATGAAAGCAGAAACTATTCTTAGAAATCTTCAAAACCAATAACAGTACAGAGATACTGAGAGGTAGTGTAACTTGTTGGCCAGACTTTTATTTTTGAATACCCTACTTTCATGGTTTCCCTTTCATTTCTTTGCTTCTCCTTTTTTTATTTTAATGTTTTTTAAGAGGACACTACAGCTCTCCAGGCAGTGCTGGTTGCTTGCTTGACGCTTTTTGAATCTGCTGTGAACCGCATCTCATGTGGCCACCATGTGCTGCATCGCACGTGGCCACTTCCTCTAAACCAGAAAGTCATACTATGTTATTGTTTTCCCATTGCAAGATGGCCAACACATCGGTTCTAAATGAGGCAGCCATGCTTGAACTTTAAAACAGCAACAGATTATTTACAATTCCTTTCAAGACAAACACTGGCTGCTATGTTTAGTTGTGTTATTTCAAGCATATGCCCACTGTGTTTAGATGACAGCGTGTTTTCTTTTTTGTACTTGCATTCTTTTAATTTATCTTGGAAATGTTGTTGAGATTTTGTGTGTTTTATTGTGTTTTTGTGAGAGGGTGTATGCAAGAATGAGTCAGAGGATTGATGAATGGATACCTGTGCACACATCTGAGTGGCAGAGTGCATGATGATGACTTGGTATTGTTCATAAACTGGAACTATTGGCATATGACTCCTGGGGCCCACAGTTGTATCTGACCTCTCATTTTTCAGCAACTCTAAAACGTGCTCTGTTGCTATTTCGTCTAGGTGAATTCCCATCAAAGGACCTGGTCCCCACCTGGAAGTAGTTATGGACTAATAGCCATTGCCACATATGCGGTTATACCCGAGAAAGCATGCTTGATCTAATCTTCATGTGCTCAGGACTATTGTCTCTCAGTCAAAAACTCTAGCAGTCTGCTCTAAGGGCTCTTATAGTATTCTAAAAAAAATGGGCGCAACCCAGGAACCCAGGGACCTGGGCTGGACAAATATTATCAAAAAGTCAGTCCCTATGGGAGAAGTGTAGCCTTGGACTTCCACAGCAATGGTATCGTAAAGAGACTTTTTATCAAGTTTTCTTAGTTATGCAATGGTAATTAAATTCAAATAGTGCAGAAACGAATCATGACAGTAGGAGACACTATTTACATTAGTGAAAAAGTCAAGGTGCTCCTGCAAAGTGACGGTGCAGTGAGAGTGACTAAAGTGATAAAAAGAGTGTGCTTGTGCTAAATACCAATATATATATAGATATGACTGATTGGGATGACATGTTATTGTACATGGCACTCATACTATAAGTGTCAAAACCTCAATCAGAATGTATAATCAGTCCACATATGTTGTTGTCGATGTTTTGTTCCCTTTGGTCGAGTTATTTAGAGCCGGGTCATCATCAGGACAAAAGTAAAAACAGGAGACACCTAGAAACAAGGGGACATGTATCAGTTCCCGTGATTTATTGTACATTGCAATGTCATTGTTAATTCGGTCACAGGGGACCTAAATTAACATAACAGAGGATTGGGGTACAAGGACCCACAACTGCAGATGTGTCAGTCTTAGTTGCGTGGGAAAATTTCTGCAAACCATAACCAAGTACCTGCAATGAAACAAATTGGGTTCAAACCATGTATCAGTTTTCATGATTCGCTACATATCATTGCTATCTGGGTCACATGGAACCCAAAACAACATGTGAAAGGATTGGGGTACAAGGACCCACAACTGTAGATGTGTCAATCTGAATTGCGTCAGGAAACCTTAGCATACAGAGCAAGTGCCTGTAATGAAAAAAAACAGGTTCAAACTATCTATCAGTTTCCATAATCAGTTATATATTTTAATATCTTTGTTCAATGGGTCACAGAGGAACCCAATTGGCATACCAGGAGATTGGGGTACAATGATCCACAATCATAAATGTGTCAGTCCTAGTTGAATGGGAAAACCTCTGCAGACTTATAGCAAGTAGCTTCCAATGATTACTGGCACGACTGAGTTAGGTCATCCATGGCCAGTTGTCTCGGAATTCAGGGCTATAAGACAATGACTCTCTTTCAGCATAATATAAGTGAAATAATCCAAGGATATACACAACTTAAGGAGCTGCATGCCGATAGTGAAATGTCGGTTCAGCAGTCCTACACATCCTAATGTTTTCAGAAAATTACTGTGGCCTGTTTCTACAAAGAGAAATACAGGATGTGGGAATATGTGGGAGTTAAACCCTCACTATTTCTCCAAGTATCGCATTACTTATGCAGTTGTAGGTATTTGCTTTGTCAAGACTCTTTCTGTAGGAGTCGAGCATTAAGAGGCATCTAAAGGATGCTTGATGTGAGAGGCAAATAATTAGCATTCTTCTCCTTCTCTGCATCAGTTGTCTGTGTCTGAGAAACTTTAAATGAACCGGAACAGTTTTCTTTTACCTACGCCCCGACTGAGATCCAAATTAACTTGAAATTTCTTTGTAATTGTAAGATGAAAACACAAATATGTACAACCTTAAAGACGTGCTTACTGCAATGAAAGCCTATATCTGTATGCAATAGTTTAATTAGCTGTGCGGCTATACATAAACTCTGTGTCTAGGACAGAGATTTATAAGGGAAAAAATATAGATGTTTTAAGTGCCGAAAACTAGGCTGTGCACTCACCCCAGGCAAAGTACTACCATATATGTGGATATACTATGGGGGACATCTACATTTAAAACAGTTTAGTAATGGGCCAACACATCTTCAGAACATGTCCAAACCATAAAATCAAAGCCAGTCTTTGCTTGTACTTACTGAATCGCACGCAGCGTGCAGGCCACATCCATCTACTCCTTGGCAGCCGTGAGGAGAAGGAAAGCTCTTTTTAGGTCGAGCCTAGCGGCAGCGCGCATGCACTGCCCGGTCTGCGAGGCATGCTGTAGTAGGGTATGCTGTGGAAGTGCTGTGGAAGCCCCGCCCACTCTCCTCCCATATTTTTCATTGGCTGGTGTCATTGTCCTTGGTAAACGCTGGCTTCCGATTCATTATGAGGCTTGTTAGTCCTGCCTTGGTACCGCCTTGTCTCCATTTGTTACCTCCCATGGCGACTGGCCCCTTTACTTCGGTTGTTACACGGTACGTCTTATTTAGTTTTGTAAGCACTATTTTCTTGAGTTTCTCTTACTTCAGGCACGACCTGATTCGCGCATGGCGCTTTCACTTTCCAAGCAGCTTGGGACAACAGTGCCCACTTTCATTAATATCAACAGGGGCGCCACACAGCGCCCGCTTTCATTAATATCAACACGGGGTCACACGGCGCCCGCTTTCACTATTATAAATGCCCGCTTTCTTTAATATCAACACGGGCGCCACACGGCGCCCGCTTTCACTATTATAAATGCCCGCTTTCATATTATCAGTGTGGCGCCCGCTTTAATAGGAACACGAGCGCCACACGGCCCCTGCTTTCACTATTATAAGTGCCCGCTTTCATATCATCAACACGGGCACCACACGGCCCCCGCTTTCACTATTCTAAATGCCCGCTTTCATATATCAACACAGTCGCCACACAGCGCCCGCTTTCATTATCAACACACGCTTTATGTACATAACTACTGCAGACTCTGTGTGACCACCAATCAGAGCCCAGCATTCTACTTCGCTGCAGTCATTCGCACATGTGTTTACTTGGTGACCCAAGGGTCGGATTGGTAGCGCGGGCACTCGGGAAATGCCCGAGGGGCCGGTATCCGAATTCCAGCTGTAGTCTGCTTTTCTGAGCAGCCTGGGGGGCCGATTTGGGCAGTTTCTGCGTCATTCGGATGCTGCCAGTGGCCCAGTGGGTGCCTGAGTGGCCTTTCTGGAGGTAGATTGGCGCCCATTACCTTCCTTTTATCAATGGGCAGAGGTGTCACTCCCTTTCTCTCGCTGGGCCGGCCCATTAATATATGCAGATTGAGCGGGGGCAGGGGGCCTGAGCAAAAGTGGCCTCACTTGTTTTCAGGTGTGTTTCACCAGTATAAACTAATCCATGCATTATTTTTACCCCCCTCCCCCCCCTTTTTAAAATAAAATTTCGCCTAAGCAGTGTTTTGCGTAAAGGCATTATGCAAATGTGGGCCACTTTTTTTTGCGTGCCCGGGCCGATTTTTAATCCCAATCCAGCCCTGGGTGACCCTGTGCTTGTTCTCCGGTTACCCTAGCAGTGAGTGGTAATGCTCTTTCCAGCCAGACATACAAATGTGGGCAGGGCAGTGGTATAACATTGCGTCGTTTAGCAATCCAGTCCCTCTTCATTGGTGCAGAGTGGGGTGCGCCTACTCCCTGTCCAGTGCCACTCAAGCCGCAGTAGTGAACGCGCACTGCTGTGCACCCGGTAAACAAGTGAGATGTCACGTATCCTGGTTTGGTATTCGGCCCTGTCTAGGAGCACACAGCGGGCCACACTGCAGTAGAACAGTAACTGCAGACAGTCCCTGGTTTCTATTGACCACCTCCGCCTAGCCCGCAGTGCTGCAGGTTTATTTACAGGGTAGTCAGAAGAGATCTTTGTCACAAAAAAACCTCAGATGTGGCGACTTGCTGTTCACTGTGTTATACTTGTTTCAGTGTTTCAGCACGGCACTGATGGAGGCGGTGTGGCAGCTGCTGTTGTCGATCTCTCTTTGCACGTATTTATTTAATGTAGCATCACACGGTGCTGTAAAGTCATTTAATAGCTGACTGCTTTGGGTGTGGATGCCGTACAAAGGTGCGGGTTGCCAACAGTTAATGCGCCCAGGTGAGCAGGGTACATTTTCTTGTCAGTTTTGCTTTTAGTAGTTAAAGGGAATAGTGCTCTATGTGTCTCCTATCTAAATTTTGGGTGGTCCTATCTTGAGGCATGCAATTCTACAAAGAATTTCTCACAAACATGTAATTATAAAGATTACTACCGGAGTTCGCAAAGGTCTGCTGTTCTCCACATGGATTTCCTATAAACATTTGGACTTCTGCAGCCCTTTAAACAACAAAATAACCAACTTGTTTCTACATCGCTATTGATATCGCACGTATTGTTTGTGTGCTGTTTACACAACAATACTACATTTACCTAGAGGTGAGCGACCCTCAGATTGTACCATGTCTAACTAAACATTGGGGAGAGAATGTGGCATAACGACCAGAGCAGACGAATTTGGAACTGGGGAACAAGGTTTGAGTCTCGGCGTTGGATCCATATCCTGTGATCCTGGGCAAATCAGTTAATGTCCCTGAGCTTACCAAAAATGAAGGTGTCTTTGTGTAATGTAACTGGTGCTCATGTAAAGCGCTATAGCGCCAATTAAACGCAGAAGTATTGGAACACTTTACTTAAGCAGTTCCCTTTTTATTCTATCCTTTTTCTGCCCATCCCAATGACGTGTGATGTGATATAGCCATAACAATGCACTTTTTACATACATGTCCATAGGATATCCAGCGAACTTCTCTCAATAATACTCTGTTTATCCACCTTCATCAGGGATAGCAGCTGACAGTCAGACCCTTTTCCTAAGCCTGGCTGAGTACACAGATTCCAAGCTACCAGTCACATCCTACAGTCAGGCGGCGTTACGCAATCTCTCATAGCGGCGCCCCCAAAATTCCCATTGCCTGATGTTTTGAAATTATAATAAAAATGTTTTATTCAAAATTGCATGAACATTCATAACTGGGCAAGCACACACCAATAGTTCTGGCAACTAATATCCTTTATTTATAGCCCTGAGTTTTCTGAGGTTACACTTGAAAAGATAACAAGGGTCAAACAAAACACAGCCCATTTATCACCATACAGTAGCTTCACAACACTGCAAACAATGTGTGTTATTACTGAACTCAATGGTATTTATCGTACGGAGCTTGGAAAGATGAAAGGCGGAGTAGACCCTTCCTAATGGTTACAACTTTGTAGTCACAAATGTATTGAGGCATGTTAGCTGCTTGGGATGGCACATTCTGCTGTAGCAATCCATACTCACTACTGTTTTTTTTCAGGGACGCCGAAACAGCCTCCACTCCCCTACTGCCTTTCTTTGATTCAATCCTCTAATCCTCTTTTCACTTTCATTCTTCTCCACTGTATCCACTCTCTACCGCCTTATGTCCTTCCATCCATCAGGTACTACTTCCTTACAATCGCTTCCTTCATCCCTCATTCCCTTTCTTCACTCCTTTCACTTTTCCTTACCTCTGTACATTCTCTTCATTTCTTACATCACCTCTAACCCACTCTTTTCCTCTAATGCTCCCTCTATTTCTCGTTCACTAATTCCTTCTTTTCTCTCACAAAGTCCTTTCATTTTCATTCTTCCTTAAACCTCCTCTCTACCTTCCTCCCTTTTTTCTCTTCCACTCTCTCTTCCACTCTACCTCCTTCCCTCTAACCCACCCTAACCTCCTACCTTCTTTTGCTCTCTCTTCTGACATCTCTTCCACCTTACCTCTCTATATCCTTCCTTCAAACCCACCCTTCCTTCATTATAACGTGATGCTTCCTGTCACACACAACACCACACAATTCACCAGCACACAATTCAAAACCACCCAGCATAATTACACTAGACATAATACCACTCAGCACAACACCATTCAACTCCACACAATAGCTCTCTAATCACTACCACATAAATACACCCCACATAAAACCAATCTATACCACATAGCAACAATCCACTTAAACATGCTCCACTTAACTCCAATCAGCCTAATTTCACTCAACGCCACACAGTTACACACAAATCAACTCAACACGTTTCCATTCCACACCACATAATTCAACAAGAAATCACATAATACAATCAACACAATTACATAACACTCCAAATACATACAATCCACACCATATAATGACAATTCACACCACAAAATTCAATAGCACGCAACATAATTAAACTCCACTACATAACACTCTACAACACAAAATACCATACCGCAAAATTAATCTAAAAAACACACAATCCCACTCCACATAATTCCAATACACTAAATACCACATAATTACTATCCACATAATTCCACTGCACACCACATACATCCACTCCACAACACATAAGTAAAAAATACTTACATTTACAACGGCAATAGCTCTTTTTTTATTTTTAGGTCGAGCCTAGAGGCAGCGCGCATGCGCTACTCACTCTGCGAGGCATGCTGTATTAGGATATGCGCTGGAAGCTCCGCCCACTCTCCGCCCATATTTATCATTGGCTTGTGTCATTGTCCTTTGAAAATACTGGCTTCTGATTCGTACATAGGCTTATTAGTCCCGCCTTGGTTCCGCCTTGTCTGCATTTGTTACCGCCCATAACGACTGGACCTTTTACTTGGCTCGTTACACGGTCTCCATTATTTAGTGGGTGAGCACTATTTTCCTTAATGGTCTTTCCTTATTCCAGCTCGGTCTGCTTTCACTTTAGCAGCTGCGCTGCTTTATTTAATTAATTTGCAGTGTGGTCCGCATCAGTTCAGTGTAGCACATGCAAACAAGCATTTGCAATGCAACAGGTCTCTCATTCATGCGAGTTTGAGCTATTGGCATTGTAAATGACAATGCCTTTTATTCATGTTTTGGTTTTTGAAACATAAATAGAACGCATTGTCATTTACAATGCTAATAGCTTAAACTCCCGTAAATGCGAGACCTATTGCATTGCAAATGCTTGTTTGAGCAAGCATGCATGCTACGTCATGCATGTAGGGCACTCAGGGGATGCTGCGATTTGGTGCTCGTGGTCAGGTTTAGGAGAGCTGATCGCTCCCCTGATTATACAAACTTGGATTACACATTTGCTGGTGCATATTCTGCCCAACTTATTTTCTTAAAAAGGGATCAATGTGAACCAAAAAAGTTTTGAGAAAAGAAGAAAGACTTCATTCTTTTCAAAGGCTCTGTGGGCACACCCTGTTCCGCCCTTGTTACTTAGAGGTTTTTTTTTTTCTCCGTCACAGATATGCAGTAAAACAGCAAAAAAGCTTCTCAGACTCATTTGTGACCCCTTGCAATGTCAATTGTCAAAGTCGAAACCCATGGGGGATGAAACATTGTGTTTTACTCATGCATCAGTTAACCCCTAAAATCAAGTGTCACCTATGAGAGGGTACACAAAGTATCAAGTAGACTTATATATAGTCTCATCACTATCATGTAAATGCAACCTTAATAATATTTCAGTTGCCAAATTCAAAACCCATGAGGGATGAAGCAACATGTTTTACTCATTCAGCAAACAGTTAACCCCTACAATCATGTGTCACCTATGAGAGGGTAGACAGAGTATCATGTAGACTTCATGTTGTCTGACATATATTCTCATTGCTATCATATCAATGCATGTAAACAACAATGGTGATTTTGAATCGAGATCACGCATAAGAGATATACGTAGCTGGGAATACATTATACAGTATGTTCTCACAAAGATGGGGGTTTGAGTTAGCCATTATTCTGTCAGGTCCTTAGATGCCTAATGTTCATGTGAAGGCTGCCTGCCTCCAATCGTCAATGGTGTTCAAGCTGCAAGGTATTGTTTTACACTTGTCCATCCAGAAACGTTTCCTCCTGGAGAGTAGGCCTGCTTTATCAACTCCTCTGGGTCCCATTGCAATCTGTTCAATCACGGAAAACCACGGAAGCACGGAACAACCACAGGAGCGCCCTCAAGGACTACCACCAGCGCTTAAGAGACACCAAACGGACCTTCATAAGAGACAAAGTCCAGGCCAACGCGACCAACGCCAAGGAACTGTTCAATGTCATACAGCAGTTCTCAAAACCCCCCAGCGAAGCCACGGACGTCACACCTTCCCAGGAACTCTGCGACAAGCTCAGCACATACTTCCATCAGAAGATCAAGGCCCTCTACGACAATTTCAGCGATCGGACGCCGGACACCACCTCACCCCCAAACGCCACCGACAAGCCAATCATCATGACTTGGAACCCCGCTACCGTCGAACACATCACCGATACCATGAAGAAGACCCACTCAGGAGCCCCTACGGACCCCTGCCTGCCGCATATATTCCACAGGGCCGCCACCGCCATCGCACCCGAACTAGGACTGACCATCAACGTCTCCTTCATGTCGGGCATCTTCCCAGACATCTGGAAGCGGGCGGAGGTTAAACCCCTCCTCAAGAAGCCTACGGCCGACCCAACTGACCTGAAAAACTACTGGCCCATCTCTCTCCTCCCCTTCGTGGCCAAAGTCACCGAAAGACTCGTGAACGCCCAGCTGACCACCTTCATCGAAGAGAACTCAATCCTAGACGACGCCCAGTCTGGATTCTGCAGCAACCACAGCATCGAGACCGCCCTCCTTGCCGCCACTGATGACATTCGCATGCTACTCGACCAGGGTCACACCGCGGCCCTCATCCTTCTAGACCTCTCCGCAGCCTTCGACACCATGTCTCACCTCACTCTCGCAGCCAGACTCCACGACGCAGGGATACAAGGAGACGCCCTCGACTGGATCCGATCCTTCCTCTACGGCAGAACCCAGAGGATCAGGCTCCCTCCCTTCATCTCCGAACCCACCGATATCGACTGCGGAGTACCCCAAGGATCATCACTCAGCCCCACGCTCTTCAACATTTACATGGCCCCCCTCACCGCCATCGTGAGACAGCATTGGCTCAGCATTGTTTCCTACGCCGACGACACCCAGCTCATCCTCTCACTCACGAAGAACCCTGAAGACACCAGACTCTGCTTCCAGGAAGGAATGAAGAATGTAGCAGCCTGGATGAAAGACAGCTGTTTGCAGCTCAACTCAGAGAAGACCGAGATCCTCATCCTCGGACGCTGCACCTCCACCTGGGACAACACCTGGTGGCCCCCCGCCCTCGGGAATCCACCCATTCCTACAGACCATGCACAAAACCTCGGCATAATCCTCGACTCCTCCCTCTCCATGAACCGCCAGATCAACGCCGTCGCTTCCACCAGCTTCAACTGCCTGCGAATCTTCCGCAAGACCTTCAAATGGATCCCCCACGACTGCAGAAAGACCGTCACCCACGCGCTCATAACCAGCAGACTGGACTACGGCAAAGCCCTATACGCCGGAATCAACAGAGCTCTACTACACAGACTCCAGACCATCCAAAACGCCGCCACCAGACTCGTCCTTGGTACTCCTCATCACGAACACATGACCCAACACCTGTGAGACCTCCACTGGCTCCCCGTCGAGAAGAGGGTTACCTTCAAGCTCCTCACCCACGCCTACAAAGCCCTCAACAACATCAGCCCCATATACCTCAATGAGAGAGTATCATTCCACGTACCTAAAAGGAACCTCCGCTTCGCCGAGCTCGCCCTGGCAGAGGTCCCCCACATCCGCAGAAGCAGAACAGGCGGGAGAGCCTTCTCCTACATTGCAGCCAAGACCTGGAATGAGCTCCCCGTGAACATCAGACGCTCCCCAACCCTGCACGCTTTCAGGAAGGACCTCAAGACCTGGCTCTTCGACTGATCTGGAGCTGCTCCCCCCCCCCCAGCGCCTTGAGACCCTCACGGGTGAGTAGTGCACTTTATAAACTCTTGATTGATTGATTGATTGAATCACTTGCCACTTTATGTCATCGCTGCTGTGATGTTGGCTCCGGAAGTATTCGACTAGTGGTGCTTCTATCGTGCCACATTTGATACTGCTCCTGTGTTGCAGAATGCTCCCTTTTACTTTTTGTGTTGTTTACATGGACACCATATAATCAGGTCTTGCGCCCTGCAGTGATTGCTCTCTTACATGGGCCCTCAATCCAACAGTCATGCAAGGTGACTAGATTCCTGATTCATGCATCCAAGCTGCTGTCAATGTAAAAACTGCTCTGAGCCCAATGTCTCCTAAGTCTGGCCACTGACTAAAACACCTCAAAGCTCAAAGCAGCATGGATCTCCAGTATAAAGGGTGCAAAGCCTGAAAGGCTTGGTCTGCATTTCCGGCAATGGACTTAACGTGCCACAACTAAATCCTCTAACTGTTCGCAGGTGACGTTAATGGCACAACATGCTTTGGTGCAATCAGGAAAATGAGATTACAACCTTATTTAGCGGATACATAAGTTGGATAATTTGGTTTGTCCTTCTTGTAATGGTGTGTTTTTATTGCGGTTTGGACATGAAACAACAATTCCAACTAATTACGTGTATTTTATTTTGCTGGCAAAGAATCAAGATATTTAAGAAGTTTATTGTAGTCTAATTGTTATGCGCCAGCACTTTATCATGCACAACTGAATGATCTAACTGTCCGCAATTGCATTTAATGGCACCACATGCTGTTGTGCAACTAGGAGTACTTTATAACAGTGTTACCTATGGGATACATAAGTCGCATAATTTTGTGTGTCCTTGTAATGCTGTGTTTTTTATTGCTGTCTGTACTTGTTACAACAAGTTTGCCTAATTAGGTGCATTTTACTTCATCGGTAAACCTAAAAACAGGTGGCCTATTTACAAGCCCATTGCAATGCTGGTGCATCACTTTTTTTGATGCACCAGTGGCAAAGTGTGTCTGCCCAGTTTACAAGGCCATGTAAAACCACCCTGTGTGGCTTTTCATGGCCTTGTAAATATTGCCGCCTTTCACGCATTGCTATGGGGTCGATTACGATTCCGTTCAGAAGGGCTCTGAATCAGAATCGGGTTTTCCGAATCCGATTCGGAACCCTTGTGTCTGACTAAATCGTACACAGTTCCTAACGACCGATTACGATGCCTGTAAACCAGTAGGGCTGTCCGAATCGGTTTCGGAAGGCATTCGGACAGCTCGGGTCTTTTGAAGTCGAATTGTACAGCTCTATGGACTTGGTATCCGAGCGAGCGATTACGATGACCGATTCGGACAGTCGTTCCGATTCGGTGTCTTTGGAATGAATCGGCTGTCGGAATCTGTCTTTGTGGGCCCGTAGCAGGCCCCTCTTCACCCGGGGCCCTCCGAATCGGGTCTGTGGGGGTACCCAAGGGACCCCCCTTTCCACCCATTCACAGTGTGGCAGGCACCACAGGGTGCAAGGTTTTCCCTAGCCACCCCTTTCTTCAATGGGAGCCTCTCGTTCGGAACACAGGCTTCAATGGGAGTCCGACCGAATCATATCCGGAACCATCCGGATATATCCAAATCACTCGGTCGGACTCACCCGATCGGAGTTGTCCGGAAAGCATTCCGGTACCGATTCGGTAGGAATGCTTTCCGGATGAGATTGAAATCGGCCCGTCAGTGATAAAGGGGTGTTCAATGGGTGTTCCTGTGGGTGTTCCCACACAACATCCATGGAACCTGACGCATTCCCAGATTTAAAATGTTTTGTAAACCCGGGAATGCATCAGGATCCTATGCCCCGCCCAGCAGAGGCGTAAGGGAGGCGCAACAAGGAGAAATACCTTTATTTTGCCCTGTTTTTTCTTTTTCTATGTTGCTGCATTCGCCAGCACACATTGATAGAGGAAAACACCTCTCATGATTATTTTTGGGTAGGAAGGATATTTAAGACGTTTAATGCGGTTTACTTTTCATGCCCTAGCACTTTATCTTGTGGTCTTGCACTGGCCACTCTTACCATACCTCCTAACGGCCTTTTAAGATTTGGAACTTTGAATACAGAGGGTGCTTATTTATCCTAATTGACATGGATTTTATCGATTGGATGTTAATGTTTGATTGGTGTATTTTGCAATGACTTTAAATTAATATTGCAATAAACATTATTCACTACTGGCATTGTCAAGGCTTGTTATATTAAATGTTTGTATTTTTAAAGTGTTTCTAAATGGAAAATTATTATTGAAAACAGTAAAAGAAATATTGGCCAATAATGTTTGGCTCTATGTATGAAAAGAAAAACATTCATTATGTACTTTCAGAAAAAAGAAACACTTTTAGAAAACATACACTATTTGCATTTTTAAAAACATATTGGGGCATATTATCAAGGATCTGCGATATTTATCGCAAAGCGCGCTTAGCGCTGTTTTTTTTATCGCCGGCTATCGCTGGATTTCCTCGCCGTGATAGCGCGGTATCATCAACGCGTATCGCAAAGGCGATAGGAAATCCAGCGATAGCGTGTAAAACTAGCAATAGTGTGAGAATTCCAGCGCTAAATCAACAGCGCTAATGAAAAGCTTGCTAATAGGCAAGTGTATACTTAACCCAACAATCCACCCCCATTGACAAGATGGTTAAGGCAAGTTTTTTTCAGGCGTTAAGTTCCAGCGATAAGCGCAGTTAGCGCGAATTTTCCTATCGCTTCGCGGGCATTGATAATAGGGGGAAGTTGTGTTTGCGACTGTTTCAATGGAGTTTTAGTCAGGAACACCTACTTTGCATGTCATTAGCGATATATATCGCTGACATGCTTAGAGGTAAAAAAACGGCCGCTATCGCTAATAAACACACGCTAAGGTCCGTTAGCTGCAGCTTGTTAATAGTGTGATAAAAATATCGCTGCATTAGCTGCAGAAAAGTGCCGCTAACGCTGCGATAAAGGGCTTGATAATATGCCCCATTTTGTCTATTCAACCTGGAGGTTGTTGAGGTTGGCAAGGTGAGCCTACCAATGGGGTGTAACAGAAACTGCGATTCGGTGCGTTTGGGGGCTTTTATTATGATGTCGAAACTCATATTTAACAGGCAGCCTTGAAATAGATTCCATATTTTACAGAGAATGGTGAAATATTATTAACATTTAATTGGTCTCTGTGAAACATGGATTATTAATAATAAGGCATATTGTGGAAATATAACCATTAATTAACACAAAACATATAATTGTCTCAAATTGATACTGTCTTTTTACTATTTTTATTTGTGACCATCTCCGTACTTGCCGGCTCACAACAAAGCCTCCAAGAACAGGCTTATCTTCTTTGAACGAAAACTAGCGTTATCTTTCATGCAACTGCTGAGAATATTATGGTAAACAGAGTCTGGACTTCCCACTCTCCAGAGACCTCAGGGCACACGCTTCATATTTTCTTCCTCTGTCTTGGATTTTATCCAAAGCCCATTCTATTTAATCTGCCCGCTGCTGCAGTGCTAGTGACATCTGTTCAAATTTGAACTCTTTATCATGTCTGACATGTTGTTTGTGTGTTTCTTTACTCTGCGCCTCTTTCCCAACTGCATCTCGCAGATAATTTGTGATTTCTTTTTCCAGTCTGTTACTGATTGGTAGGCATTGTGTCTTCACAGCAAGCTTCTTTCAGCCACCTACAGATTTTTATGGGGAAAAAAGACGCGCGTGGAATGGGAAGATACACTTTATCAGATTGGTGTAGAAAAATACCAAATAATGCATCTCAAGGTATTTTCGAGCCTTCGTTTGTCCTTTGTGCATGTATCATTACAACCCTTGTCGTTCTCCCCTTACACATTTATGTACACCATAAAAGCTGTGAACGGAAAGGCAGCAATCTTGAATGCTTGAAGTACATTAAAATGCCCCAGTCTTTATCACAAGAACCTTTTCTGTTCGTTGTGCGTAATGCTGCCCGGCTGGGATGCTGATAAAGTGGTTTTTGAATAATATCGGGCAATATTTTGGCAAAATGCTTGAAATATGTCTCTTTATATAATTGCAAATGTATTTTCTCTGCCTCGTTTCTATGTTTTTATATTTCTGACAGTATATGTTATCATTTTTTATATTGCATATTTTTAAGGTGGTCTTTCGTCTTTCAGTATCGTTGTTGGCCCATTTGCCGAACAGTCACAATTCGCCATACTTCATTCAGTCACTTGTAATCATGGGTGAGAGGCCTGTAACCACAGGATCACTAAAATATATAATTCGAGTCTAGTTGTTTCACATGTTGCACCTATTAAAGTTTTATAGAAAGATTTTGCTTGCTTTTTAAACCCCAGCATATACACCTTTTTCAAAACTGGAGTGATATAAATTCTCTCTCAAACCATTTAGAGCATAGCTCTGAAAATGGATTAAAAGACTGGCAATATTTATAAAATAGAGGCGTAGCGCAGCAAGTCCCCTTGCTGCGCTACGTCACTGAGGAAATGCAGGAATGTGCCGTATCTAAGGCATACGATGCATTCCTGACTTTTCCCCTGCGCTGGCGTACAATGGGTTGTCTAGCGCCAACGCAAGCACCCATTGCATGCAGGATCGTTTTTCTGCAGGAAGGGACACCTCCCTGCACAAAAACAATCCAAAGGGGGATATTTCTCTTTCTATGTGTGCTGCAGAATGCAAATTGCATCACACATAGCAAGAGGGAGTAACGAGGAGAAATAGGGAGATTTCTCCTCATTACGCCACCCCTGGGAAGACGCAAGATTTTGGCACATCCCCAAGTTGACAAGTTCTTGTAAATATGGGAATGCGTCAAAATCAATGGGAGTTATGTGGGAACTCCCACTCAACTACCATGGAAACAGGGCCGGACTGGCTACAGGGTGTTTTGGCATGCTGCCGAGCTGGGGGCTGATTTCGTTGATGGGGACCTGCGTGTGCTGAACGAAATTCGTTTTGCTTTGTTCATTTCGAAGCACACGCAGGTCTCCATCAACGAAATTAGCCCCCACCGCAGTGACATCAGTCCCGAGCTCGGCAGCATGCCAAAACGCCCGGTAGCCAGTCCGGCCCTGCATGGAAAGCTTACCCAGGGTAGAGTAACGCAGCACAGTGATTTGCAATGTGTTGCGTTACTCTAGATTTTTGGAGCCACACAATGTAGCTTTGCGTAGCTTTAAAAATCTGACTTAGGGCTTGCATCACTCTTACACAATGTTGCATGGTGCAAGAGCGATGCAAACCAGGTCATAAATATAGGCCACTGTTTGCACTCACCAATAATCTCTTCTCAGTCCTTCTTCCTTGTCCCAGGCATCTAGGTATGAGGCCCCACCTACCTGACAGCCACTTTTTGTGAGAAACCAGGGCCTGTTTGCAGTGACCCCCAATTTCTACCCCCATTTTGACTACTAGATGCTGGTTCTCTGACTCTGATTGTGCCCTGGGCTCTGCGAACCAGATCCTGGGCCTGTGCTCTGATTAAATGTACATGGTAATTAGATAATTTCACAATTGGTACTGACAACCTACCTGTAAGTCCCTAGTATATGGTAGGGCATGTAGGTGTAGAGGCCCAGTAGATTTAATGTTCTTAAGTGTGCACTACTGCGGTGCCTTCTGTCATTTTAAAAGCCAGCCGTGCCTTGAATGAATGAATGAGGGATTTATAAAGCGCTGGACTCACCCCAGAAAGGGTATCTCCGCGATAGCAGCGGATAGGAGCGAGGAAGTAATGGGGGCGATCATTCTTTAAAAAGTTCTGTTTTTAATAGTTTTCTGAAATTAAGTAATTTAGGGCACATACGTAAGGCACTCGGGAGCGAGTTCCGGAGACGCGGGGCAACATAGGCAAAGGATTTGCCCCCCGTTCGGAGTTTGTTGACCCGAGGCACTACTAACAGAGCCTTCCCACCAGAACGCAGGGATCTACTGGGTCGATATGGGACAAGACTTTCAGTCATATGCTTGGGCCCACTATTGTTGATAGTTTTGTGAATCAGACAGCATATTTTAAACTTGATTATGTCACAGATGGGAAGCCAGTGAAGGCTTTTCAGTAACGGCCGGGAGGCAGCCCTGGAAGGTAGATTCAGAGCCAACCGAGCTGCTGTGTTCTGAACCACTTGCAACCTGTTTAGCACCGTCTCATTTGCCCCTCCCAGTAGCGCATTACAGTAGTCCAAATGGCTGACTAACAGAGCTTGGAGCAGGGTCTTGCACACTGATAAGGGGAGAAGATAAAACACTCTCCGGAGAAGCTTCAGCATACCGAAACAGCTGCCTAAGATGGCAGCCACCTGGTCCTTCATAGATAGGGACAGGTCCAGGTATACTCCTAAGTTTTTAGCCTTGATAGTGGGGATAGGAGCAAGGACTAATTCTGCCGACCACCAATCGGGGGATCAGAGAAATTGTGCTTTGCCAAACAGGAGAACTTCGGTTTTATTGGCATTCAACTGGAGAAAGTTCTTCGTCATCCAGTTGGATATAGCACGCATTCCCTCTGCAAAGAGCTGTTTAGTTGCGTCCGAGTTATTATCAAACGAAAACAGGAGTTGCATGTCGTCCGCATATAAAAACGGGACAAAGCCATGTTCTCTAATGATCTTTGCAAGGGGGGCCACGTATATAATAAATAACGTGGGACTGAGGCATGAGCCCTGAGGAACCCCCATTTTAAGAGATTTGGCTCCAGAGCGGAAAATACCCAAGTTGACGGTTTGGGTGCGATGTTCCAGAAAGCTGGAAAACCACTGAAAGGCCGTCCCTACTATGCCAATGTCAATCAGTCTTTGCAATAGTCTATGATGTGCTAAAGTGTCAAAGGCTGCGGACAAGTCCAGGAGCACTAAAGACACTGCCTTATCATTGTCCAGAGAAAGTTTAATAAAGTCCGTTACGCCAAGCAGGGTGGTTTCGGTAGAATGTTTTGGTCTAAAACCGGATTGTGAAGGGTCTAAACATGACTGAGCGTCCACATATGCCATGAGCTGCGAGTTGACATATCCCTCCAAGAGTTTGCTCATGAGGGGAAGGAGCGAGATTGGACGATAATTAGATAGCTCTGTGGGCGGTAAATTGTTTTTTTTAAGAATCGGAAGGATTTGCGCAGATTTCCAAGCCAAAGGCACTTTTTTCTCACTCAAAGAGAAGTTGAGTAGGGAGCCTATAGAAGAGGCGAGATGTCGAGCCAGTAAATCAAACAGTTTGGCTAGCATGATATTAATGGGGGATCCAGATTTCGCTGCTTTCAACAGCTCTTCTACTTTGGAGTCCTGAAAGGGAGGAAAACGAGCCAGCACTTCATTGTCGCTAGGCACTATAAGAGGGGAAGTGAGAGTATCGACGAGACTCACCACCCTAGGAAAGGCGTCGTAGATTTTTTCAATCTTATCATCAAAGAAGTTGGAAATATTATCACATAAGGTCTGAGAGGCAGGGATGGAATTAGAGCAGGCCGTAGGAGATGTAAATGATTTAAGAATTGTGTACAGTTCCTTACCTGAATTTCCAGCTTCACTCAGTTGCACATAAATGTATCTTTTACGAGTTAGCTTGATGTTTTTATGGTATGAGCACATTGCTGTTTTAAAAATATCTTTCTCTGACTGTAAACGAGAATTACGCCAGGTTCTTTCCAGCTTTTTACATTTCAATTTCTCTCTACGTAATTCTTGAAAGAACCAGACTGCCTGCTTTCTTAGCGATTTGGGCTGTGATGGCTTAGGAGGTGCTAGTGTATCGAAGGCAGTCCCTATAGCATGATGGAGTTCATTGAGTCTGCTATTAATATCTCTGAACTTAGTGAAAGTAGGAGGTCTGAACTCCTGAAAGAAGTTTTCTTCTGAGATTTTGTGCCATTGACGTGTAGTCTTCCCACTATTTGTGAAGTTGACGACCGTCTGATAAGGGCTGTTTATCTGGAAGTTCATGAGAGAATGATCTGTCCAGATCACTGGTACCGGAGGGAGGGAATGAATATGGGCTGAATTGGTAAGAATGAGATCAAGTGTGTGACCTGCTACATGGGTCGGCCCTGAGTTGGTAATTTCCAGCCCTAAAGTGTCCATGTCTGCTAAGAACATCGCGGCGCCTGTGTTTTCTATAACTTCGCTGTGTAAGTTAAAGTCCCCAAGTAGGAGAAAGTGCTTAGACGCAATGACATGGGGAGCGATCCTTTCCATCAATTTTAGGGAGAAGTCCTTTAAAGGCCCTGGGGGGCAATAAACTAGAGCACCCTTCCAGTGATCCTGGGGAGAGAATTCAATTCTAAAGACACAGATCTCAGTTGAATTATCTATGAAAGTGTCTATTATTGTAGCCTCTAGGGATGATTTGAAGACAATTGCAACCCCTCCACCTACTTTGCTATCCCTATTTAGATGTAGGATGCGGTACTGCTCTGGAAGGGCCAAAGCAATAGCAGGAATAGAAAAGGGTTTCAGCCAAGTTTCCGTTAGTAAACCTACATAGGGGGCCAGGGAATTCAGTAAGTCCCATACCTTAGTACAGTGTTTGGGTAGCGATCTCACGTTTATTAAAATGGCTTTCCAACTCACAGACGAGCCAGGAGCAGCCTTTTTTTGTATCTCCCCGAGGGTTTTGCTATAGAACTCTGGTAGTGGCAGTATCTGCAGGCAAACGGCCTCCCCAGATAGGCTAAACAAGCGTTAGCATAACATTTATATGAGGCGCCAACCCGACTCACTGACTGTCGTATGTGATTGAGTTCTGCGTGGGTATAGGTGAGACTAGATGAGGAATGGCTGTTCCCGGGACCAGGGGTCCTGGCTCCTGGCGATAGCAGGGCGCGGACAGGCGCAGACAGGCTTCCCTTAGGCGCGCCAGCAGCGCGCCGATGGGCACGTCCGCGGGATCCTGCCCATTAAATGGACAAGCAAGGGGAATTAGTCCCACCCTCCCTGGGATTCCGTGGCCGGAAGTGGTGTGCCCGGAAGTGAGGGAGTCCCCACAGCTAGACCGTACGCACTCTCCACACAATCGGGAAAACCCCGCGGTGGACCGGAGTGCGAGCAGAAAACAAAAGCGCTATTAGAAATGGTAAGGGTTTAAAAAAAACACCTCCCATACAGGGGGTAACTTAAAATATAAAAGTATAACTGCACATGTGGTAGGTAGGCCAGGTAAATCAGAGGCTCGTCAAGCTGCAGAGCCGACCGGATCCAGAAACACCCGCCGAGTGCCACACAAAAGTACTGCCAGCAAGTCCAAAATTACATTAAAAACACATTTAAACAGCTGAAGGTGTGCTACTAGCCTCAATGTCTGCTGCGCGTCCGCGGAATCCTGTCCATTAAATGGACTGGCAAGGGGAATTAGTCCCCGCCTCCCTAGGATTCCGAGGACGGAAATGGTGTGCCCGTAAGTGAGGGAGTCCCCACAGCTAGACTGTACGCACTCTCCACACAATCGGGAAAGCCCCACGGTGGATCGGAGTGCGAGCAGAAAACAAAAGCGCTATTAGAAAAGGTAAGGGTTTAAAAAAACACCTCCCCTAAAGGGGGTAACTTAAAATATAAGAGTATAACTGCGCATGGTGTAGGTAGACCAGGCAAATCAGAGGCTCGTCAAGCTGCAGAGCCGACCGGACTCCGAAACACCCGCCGAGCGGTACACAAAAGTACTGCCAGCAAGTTCAAAATTACATTAAAATTATATTTAAACAGCTGAAGGCGTCCTACTAGCCTCAATGTCCGCAAGCTGCTTTTAAATTGAAATTATATGCAAATTAAACTTTGGAATTAAAGGTACTTCCAAAGTCTCAAACTATATTATTTTTACATATAAGTCACCCCTAATGTCTCCCATATGTTCCCCAGTGGTAGGGTGCCTTTTAACTATAAGCAGGGACATTATAAAAGATATTTTATAAGCCCTGGTGAGGGGAAAGCTGCCAATTTTGTTTTTCCCCATTGTAGAAAACTAGCTCCATAGGCTAACATGGGAATATTTTGTTTAAGTATAAATATTAACAGGAGTGAGCAAGAAATGTCATTCAAAGACTCAAAATGATAGTTATGATACATCCAACACCTTCTCACTGTTAGATGTATACTAACTATTACAGATAAGAAGTTATAGCACTCTCTTTTCTGTAAGCGAAAATCCAGCCTTCCAGTTGCCCTCTCCGCGATTACCCAGCCTCTGTCAGGCTTAGCCAAATTGTCTTAATGAGGCGTAAAGTTGCCTACTAAAGAGATAACAGATTTCCTGTGGGGGGAGAACTGCAGCTGCAGAAGCAAAAGGTAGAGTAGCCAAACTGGTCTTCAAAGGGAGAATGACACTTTAGGACAGCACAGGCTCACCCTCACATCCTGCACCCTCAGACACACAGGAGCCCCTGTAATTAGATTAGTGAAAGGGCTGGCAGGGGAGGGTTAGAGAACCTTTGGCACACCAGTGGGCTGGCTTAGCCAGATATAACCCTCCAGGAGAAAGTTTCTCCATTTTGGAAGAATAGTTTTTATGGGTCAAGAATATTCCACACTTTGGAGAAAGTGGTCATACCTGAGGGTGGCACCCTGTATCCCATTGGTCAGGGGTGCCCCATGCTTGATGCCCAGAAACACTGAATAAATATGGGAGAGCTGCAGGGCAACTTAGATCTGCTGCCTGAAACAACAAGGAGAAGCAGGACTGCGCTGCTGGAACTCTAATCTGCACACAAAGGATTGCACTCTGAAGGACTGCACCTGCTGCACAATATGGTGCTACAGCCCTAAGGACTTTTTCTGGCTTTACAAGGATTAAGGAATGGACTCCCTGAAATGTACGAGTTAACAGAGCCCACCTGCATCATCTCCATCAATAAGCCTCCATCCTGGAATATGTCCAGTGGACTTTTAAGGATTTGCCTAGGTGTATTGTGGGAAATTGTAGTCCCAACATCCCAAAGACCATCCCAGCGCTTCTTGACCCTTGGATTGGTGTTTTCAGCACTTTGAACCCATAAGAGGAACTTCAGGAAGAAGTTCCAGAAGTTTGGATCAACTTTTGTAAAAAGATCCATAAGTTGACCAGGAGCATTGTGGGAGTTGTAGTCCTAGACCCCAAGCTGCAAATCAGAGCATCCACACCCTTGGCTGGTGCTATGGACCACTTTCCTGCATCAAAAACACTTCTGGAAGTACATCATGGGTGGCCTGAACTCTGGACTTTGTCCCGGTCCAGCGTGACCTTTTTTAACCTTTGAGCGCTATTTGCTTCTAAGTGCTAGTTTTACTTTTAATCTCTAAAAATTCATATCACTGGTTCCCTACTTTGGATATTTGTCATTGTGGTGTCATTTTAATAAAAAATATAACCTATTTTTATAAATTAGTGTTGTATTTTTATTGTGTATTGTGTCTTACTTTTTAATGTATTGGTGTTTTTGAATGCTTTACACACCTATCTCCTAAAATAAGCTGGCCTGCTCATTGCCAGCTGTACTGTCTTCTTTTTACAATCCTAGATTGTAGATACTGTGGCTTTCCGGTGTCCGGCCTCAGTTGCCAAACTCCCAACCTCTGTGGAGAAAAATCATGCACTCTCATTTCTAATTTAGGAAAGCACTAAAAACTTTTCTCTTGTGTTAAGTCAGGTTTCTGATTTGTATTTTTATCAGCTTGTGTTCCTAATACCAAGATGCCAATATGGTGAATGTTTGCAAAAGTATCCTTTCATTTCATACCACTCCACCTAAATGAGTAGACAATGGTATGTCTTGTAGTAAGATGGTCATGAAGGGCAAAATTGTCAGAGTGACTTCCTTTAGAGGCCCAAAAGGAGCAATTTGTAATAGAGAAAGTATAAGTGGCAAACCCAAGGAGGAGCACCCTTTCTAACTGGAGGATGAACCAAAAAGAAGCCTTAAAGAGAAGAGCACCCAAATAATAAATAGACTATTACCCTCCCAAAGGACTTAGGAAAGCTCTTATGGTGTCCAGTGAATAATGAGTGTGGCAAGTGGCAACCTCAACTCAAACCTGTCTCTCAGAAACTGTATAATCAATATGGGATCACACTGCCACAGGATCTTTCCTTTTGTCATTTATGAAAGGAGACGCAATGATGCCCAAAGTCTCCTCTAGTGAATAGGAATCTTGAAGTTTGGATTGAAACCCCAACCTCATCTGGAATCCGATACCCCTCCTTTCTACTGCTACGCCTGGAGAGGTGTGAAGAGAAGAAAGGATGGAGGCATTAGAAGAGTCCATTCAGGTTCAGTAGATGTTTGGCAAAGAAGAGAAAATAATGAATGCATAGGCCAAAAATGAGCCACCAATGTCATCGTTTGATTTTGTTTGAGGAGCTAGGTCAATATCCCGGGGATTACAGGGAACTGAGGGAAGGCAAACAGAAGTCCTCTAAGCCACAGAGTATCTACTCCACAAGATATTTTCATCTGATACCTGGAGCAAAACCTCAGAAACTGAGAGTTGTGAGCATCTACAAATGGATCTATCACTGGGCCGCTGAACCTGATAACAACACCAAGAGTTATTTTCCATCAGAGACACAGATTCTGTGATGATGGAAACTAGGGATGGGCGGAACTCACTGGATTTGACTCTGCAAAACATGAAACCTCTGTGAGATTCCGCAGAGTTCCGCCAATGGGTGGAAATAGGCATGTTGCGCTGCTCATGCTGTGATTTAGTGCTGGGAGTGTGTTCCGCGCTGAGAAATCAGAACGAACAACATTACACGGCGTGCCAGAGAAAGCAACTACTCAAGTTGATTTTGCTGCTACTTGAGTAGATTTTCTACTCAATTGGCAGACTTCTGACTGTGAGCAGTCGGGACTGCCTATGTTGGAAAAACCCAACAGGATGTCCTCGAGTGACTCGAGATCACACTGGGGGGGGTGCCAAATCTCGCTCGCACTCACCAACTTACCATTCTGGGGCCTTGTGTGAGAAACCTCCTCAAAAGCCAGTGGTGAAGAAGACCCAGAAGGGCCACAGGACCCCTCGTTTGGAGGAGGTGAACAGCCGGGGCGCTATCTGGGGCACAGGGTGAGGGTTGCAGACTGCACCAACTGACACCACAGCAACTATCCTCTCACTCTATCTTCCCCCTTCCTCCTGTATAGAACATTGTGGCCTTTTCCCCTGATCCAGCACCTGCTCAGGAACCAGCGGGGTAGTGGGTGAAAGGGCGCGCTGCGGTGGCTCTCATCAGTGATAGAGTCGTACCCTTAGACCACACACCTGTGATGGAGGAGGGTACCTGGGGCAGCCTGTGAACCACAGACAGCAGCGATTGGACACAGAGGCAATCTGTAGGGATCCGAGATGACCCCCAACATTCCTGTTTCACCTGACACTGCCTTTTAACTCCAGCTCATCAAACCCTCTGCAGCTTTGGACCATTACCCCAGTGTAGCTCTACGCAATTCAGGTGACTGGACTCAGACTTCTCGGTAGGGCACCTATGGGGGCTGGTGCTCTGGCAGCTGGGGGACCTCTGCTCTCCCCCCCCTGCCTTGTTGCAAACCAACTGTGAGGAGACTTGCCTCTGACCCTTGGCAGACCACTGCCTGCATTGCCATGTGCTGGGACCTAAAGAATACACCTTCAGCTGACCCCAACAGCACCGCCGTGACTACTCACCCTCTGCCTGAATCACTCTGCAACATCTCCATACTCGAGACAGCGAGGGGACGTGCTATCAGGCAATGGAGTACCATACTGACCTCAATCGAAGTTCCCTCTCTCTGTCCTCCCTAGCCCATAGGATGCTGCAAGTTTTTACAATGTGCTTTCCCAGTTCTGCCACACTGGAGACCGGGTGAACACGACATCCAGCACCAACCCTCACAGCGGGGAGCAGACGACACAACTGCCTACCAGAGACAAACTAGACATAGTACTAGTGGCAATTGAGAGATCACGTGTCTCCACTTAGAACAAGATCAGCTCCATGGCAGTAGAGTTCAGTATTCCTGTGATGACCACAGGAAACTGATGGACAAAGTGACCAGCATTGAACCCAAATAGTTGATCTGCAACCCACTTCAGAGGCCACCCATAAGAACCTGCAAGCGCTTCAGGACCGTGTTAAAGAATTGGAGGCTCGAGCGTATGACGCACAGGGCCACTCACAGAGAATCAACCTGCACATTGTGGGCCTCCCTAAGTCCGCGGAGGGGAGGGATGCAATGTCTTGCATGGAAGATTGGCTATGATCCTTAAACCCCTCAGGCTCATTGTCACCTTTCCAATTGAGAGGGCACACGGGGTGCCCACTTGCTGGCCTCTTCCGGGGTTTTTCCCACGCCCTGTGGTCCTTAAACCTCTGCATTTCAGAGCCAGAGATGCATTTCTCCAAGCGTCCCATGCTTCAGGCCACTTGATGGTGAATAATCGCAGAGTAATGGTATTCCTGGACTGTATGCTTGCAGTACAGCGCCAAAGGGCCACATTCCAATGCATCAAGGATAGACTTCAGGAACTCCACCTCCAGTACTCATTGCTCTTCCCCACCTGCCTGCATGTTGTTCTTGATGGGAAAACTTTCTTCTTCACTGAGACGGAGGCACCTTGGGACTGGGCAGAGAAGCACTCTGGCCGCAGCACTAGCTCTCTGCCGCCATCCTAGGACTGGATAACTGTGTCCAGCAAGTGAGGACAATATTGAAAACACTCTGTAGTACACTATATTTGTAAAATATAGTGTAATACAGTGTATTTTTTACATATTATTTTTTTTAAGTACCACAGTACTTCCTAGGTAGGACCGCAGTACTCAGTTGCCTTTTTAAATATGTATATATACTTTAATAAAGTGGTAATAGGTAGGAAAAACTATATGAAATACTAGTACTTACCTATATCTAAGTCCATAACCCAGAACATAGCCAACGTATGCTGAAAACAACATGGCTGCACTTTTCTTTTGTAAAGGATGCCAGTGGCTTCGAACGTTCCGTGCCAGTGCGGAACGTTCTATTAAGCGGGCGGGGCCGCGTCGGCCAACGGACGTGCGCAGCACTACCGAGGTAGTGCTCGCGACGGCCGTTGGCCGACGCACGCAGCAAAAGGGTTATCTAGGGGTGGACAGTAAACTCTGCTCCACTGGTGGAGTTCGCAGAGTTTTTCCACTCAACTTGGAGCGTGGAGTTGGGAGTCTGGAAAAAACTCCACCAACCGCTGTGTGGCGAAGTTTACCACCCACCCTTAGAATTAATAAGCAGCACTAGCTTCTTTCCCTCTATCTTATTAACCCTTCCCCTGGCTGAATTATTTCCCTTTTGCACCCCAAGCTACCATCATTGTAGCCCCTATCTTTCATCTGGTATTTGTCAAACAACTGCGGGGTGGGTTTGCGACAGCACGTGAGGAGAGTGGTTGGAGGGGAATGTGGGGATTCCACACATCAAAGCAGCAATCCTCCAAATATAGATGAGGGCCGTGGGTGACTGAAGAATGCCACCCAAGTTGTAAGGGTGCGATGGTGGCCAATAACTGAAGATACCAGGCACCAATGCAGTGGACAGGGTTACTGACAGACGTGCAGAAAAAAGGGGAAGCAACTCCCCCATGAGCTCCTTACTAAGGGCAATGAAGGAGCTCTTGTCAGTTGGAGAGCAAGACTTTGCCGTGGAATATATCGAGCAAGTGGAAGGTGAGTGGTGCAGAGGGAAGGAGGATGGGAGGGAAGGTGTACTGGGTGGACTCTAAATTAGTATTAGTGGTGCAGAAGGTAAACGGGCACAGGTTTTTTCTGAGCAGTAATTCTGCGACTCGTCTGGCTGTGTGGGCTTTCTGAGTGGAATGGTCAGTTGCGTGAAGGGGGGAATGGGCCCTTGTTTGACATGTGGTCAGTGCAATATCACAGTGTTGGGTCCGGTGGGTGTGAATGGGCATTCCATCTTTTTTGAGCGTGATTATGGGACAAGCAGTGCTCTGGCTGGAGGTGGACCAAACACTCCGATTAAACACTAACCCAGTGAGAAGGCTCTGCATCTGTTTAACCAGCTGACCCCTAGCAGAGCGCATGAGAGGCTCTTGGAGTGCAGGTCCTGGATTCCAGGCTGCTAAGGTTGCTGTACAGTGCACACTAGCATTAGTGTTTTGCTGAACTTTGACATCTTTGAGGCTGTATCATCTAGGACGTATATCACAGGTGACATGCAGCTGACCCAGAAAGACCAGGCCAAAGTAAAGTGGTAATAATAGCTTTCCACCTAGTGCTTTAAAGAAGGGTACCTCATGTCCATGTGCTGGTTTTGTTTACCTGACAAGGACGATACACTCAGCATAGAACCCGTAACTTACAGAGGATCTCTATGGCAGGCACATTAATCACCGAGCTGTGTTACCGTCTACTGGCCATGGCTGTTTAGGAGCTTTGGATTTAAAAATTGAAAAATAGATAAGAAACAAACACCAATGAAAAGAATGCAGATGGGCGGAACTCTGCGGAATCTCGTGGACTTTTTATGTAACTCTGCGGAATTCCGTGGAGAAAGTCTAAGGAAAATACATTGGTGAAAAAATGTGTTTTGGACCCCCCTTTTTTTGTTGGATCCCTTTAACGAATCACCACAAATCTTTGCACCCTTTGTCAATGTAAAAAAAGAAATATATCTGCAAAGTTTTGTGGAGATTAGTCAAATGGAAGCAAAGTTATAATATATAAAATATCAGACAAATTCCTATCTCTGGGAATCCTAACTATAACTACAGAGTGGCTATTAACTGCTACAGAACACAAATAGCAGTAGCCAGCAGCCACTCGCTGTCTCTTAGTTCGTTGTTCCTGTGCTCCTGTTGTAGGATTTTTGGACCATATTACTGTTACTCAAGCTTCTGTAAAACTATACATATATATATATTTTTATATATACTGCTCCGGGCCCAGATGAACCAGAGAAAATGCACACTGACGATAGTGTGATGGAAGCGTTTATTACAAAGAAATCAAATCCATCTCAGCAATGGATAAGAGCACCCTATGCATTTTGGTGTTACAAATGCCTTGCTCACAATCCCACAGAGCTAGTCAGGAACCCACTCACTCACCCATACAGCCACTCAGACACCCACTCACACACTGATACAGACAGTTACACAGCCACTCAAATCACATGTGTTAGAAATTCTATTACTCATTAGTAGTCCACCTTGTGTACTAATCTAATTTTGGTAGTAGGTTAGCATATATGTTTTATACTCATAAACTCTTAGAAAACACTTACATTCACTGGATGATGTTATCAGTGATGTCATTTTAGATGTCATCAGTGATATCATCAGGGATGTCACTGACCATGTGTTGAGTGAAGTAATATGTGCGGTCATGAGCAGTACATTGCAGGGGCGTAAATTACAGTTAACTCAGTTAACTATAACTGCTGAATTTCAATGGTTTTCTATGAGTGAAATCTGAGCCTAACTATAACGTCCCTGTAACCTTTGGTATTTTTTGTGAACTTCTACGTTTTTTTAAATCTTGCTTCCTAACTATAACGTCCCTGCAACCTTTGGTTTTTTAAGCGAATGTCTAAGGTTTTTTAAATTTTATTTCCCACCTGTAACTGTTGAGAGTGAGAGTGTCAGTGAGTACATGAGTGTCTCAGTGGGTGTGTGAGGGAGTGCGTGAGAGTTTCAATGGGTGTGTGAGTGGGTATATTAGTGGGTGCCTGTATGGGTGTCTGAGTGGCTGTGTGGGACTGTGGCTGGGTGTATCAGTGTCTGAGTAGGTCTGTGAGTGGGTATATGAGTGGGTCTGTCAGTGGGCTGTGAGTATCTGCGTGGGTCTGGGAGTGGATGTATCAGTGTTTGAGTGGGTCTGTCAGTGTGTGTGTGAGTGCCTGGGTGAGTGAGTGGGTGTCTAAGTGTCTGTGTGCATGTGTCAGTAGCAGTGTGAGTGACTGGGCCACAAAGGGACTGCACCTGTGACATAATCCAGCAAGACTCCACAGTTTTGCACAAAATATCTACCCAAGCGGTTTACATTCTACTGGTTTATTACTAAGTGCTATAGCTGCGTACTGGAGCACGAGGAAATGTCACCCGTGACCTTTTGTTTGTTTTGGCAATGTGATTGTTCCTGGTGCATCTTTTTCCAGAAATATGTGATATCATGAATCCTCCTATAGAGAAGACAATGTGACTAGGTCTGGGCAGTGAACTCCACTCCATTTGCGGAGTTTGCAGAGTTTTCCACACTATGCAGAGTTTTTTCCTCGCTCGTGGTAGCCAATGTCAAGTTAGCGAGTGCGAGCGAGGAAAATCCACCTCCCGGCGATATTTCTCAATGCGGGCGGTCGGATTTCTCAACGCGGGTGGTCACGGACGGTCATGACAGCTCATGTTAAGAAACCTTCCGTTCGCGTTGAGAAAGCTGCCTCTTGGGTAGAAAATATACTCCAGCGGCAACGGGAGAAGCAGTGCCGTCGTGCACTGTGCATGGTGCAGTTTGCACTGATTTTATAGTGCAGAACAAACACTTGCCACTGATAATCAACGTGAACGGCATGACCAAACACCTTCCGCCACTTGCGGAACTCTGCGCAGCATGGGGGATTTTTTGGGTAACTTCGCAGAGTTCCATGTAGCGGAACTCCATGAACTCCGCCCAGGCCTAGATGAGACTACAAAGAAGTAAATCTCCACCACACAAGGGTTGTTCCTCTTAACTATATGAAGTAAGTACTTTTTGCATCGTCATCAAGAACTCCTCCCCAAGATTGGCGGATAACGTGCTGGGGGCCGTTTGTTAAGCTGTCCATCATCCTGGCAAAAGGCTGGAAGACCTTTGGAAACTACGAAGGTGGGCGGTGCCAAACAGGAAAAGCATCCACATGTTTTCCACATTTGCATACTCCTAGCAATTTAAGGGAAGAACCATGGACTCTCCTCTCACCAGGACAGGACAACAAAGAACCCACTCATCACAGTCACATGCAGATTGCGCTTCAATAGGTCAATGATTCAGTCACCTCCACAAAGGATTTCAGATCGTATTTTAAAATGGAATTGCCCAGAAAACATATTTGCTTTGCCTATGCTAAGCCCAGGAGTTAGGCTCATATGTCCTTTATGGATGTGGAGCTTCAACTGGGGCACCTGCTATGTTTATATGTGTAAGTGCTTACTGTTGAGGTTTAATTTTTGTGAAATTAGCATGAGGGGCAGATCAGCACCTGGAACCCCATCCCCCCGGGACCGGCCACGACTTAATACGTCCGTGTAATCTTTGCTGTTTTCAGTGAATTTCTGTGTTTTTTTACTAGTATTCACATTTGCAGAGTGGTGGAGAAAGGGGCAGTACCTCCAACCATCTCTCAGAAATCCTGCTGTAAAGAATTTACTGGAGCTAATAGGAGGGCTTCTTGGCGCCCACGATCCCTCGGCAGCCAAGGGGACTTCATCCCCTATCAGTATGCCAGGAGGTGTGTTTGTAGAGTGATGGAGAAAGGGGGCATGGCCTCTAAATTCCTCACAGCAATTGTGCTCTGTGGGACTTACTGGAGGTAACAGGAGGGGTAGTTGGCCCAAAGGACACTGTGGAGCCAAGGGGACTTCATCCCCCAACCAGCAGTGCAACAGGAGGCGCGTGTGCAGAGTGGTGGAGAAAGGTGGCGTGGCCTCCGACAACCTCTCAGCGATATCGCTGTGTGGGACTTACTGGAGCTAATAAGAGGGCTAGTTGGCCCCCAAGCACCCTCAGCAGCCAAGGGAACTTAATTACCCAACCAACAATGTGCCAGGAGGTGAGCACTGCGCCAGGAGGATAAACATCACTCACCCCGCATCTGTGACCCCGCATGTTATTACAACGCAGTCGGTACAACGACCGTGTTATAACAACGCAATACCATTACCCCGCAAGTCAAAACCACGACTTGTGGAGTGGGGTAGAAGGTGTTGGATTTAAAATCCAACACCTTCCCTACTGTCCGCACAGACTGGAGTTGCAATAGTAAATCATACTATTACAACATCAAGCGCCCCCCTCCGCAAGTTGTGGTAACGACTTGCGGGGTAATGGTATTGCGTTGTTACGACCGCGTTGTAATAACATGCGGGGTGAGGGAAAGCGGGAAAAGGAGTGCTATTCCGCCAGGAGGCACATTTGGAAAGCAGTGGGGAAAGGGGGCATGGCCTCTGAAGTCCTCTCAGAAATCCCGCTCTGTGGGACTTTCTGGAGGTAACAGCAGGGGTGGTAGGCCCCAAAGGACCCTCAACAGCCAAGGGGATTTCATCCCCCAACCACTGGTGCACCAGGAGGCCCATTTGCAGAGTGGTGGAGAAAGGGTGTGTGGCCTCTAACAACCTCTCAGCAATCCCAATGTGGGCTGCACGGCCCCCCTACATTTTTACTTGGAAATCCCCAGAGATTTGGCAGTCCTTGGGGCTGGGGGGAGGTCTGAGAGACCCCCCCATTTAATAATTAAAGAAGCCCCAGGGAGGTGGTGGTCCCTGGGGCGTGGGTGTGCCATGCGGACACCCCTTCATAATTTAAATCAAAAACCCTGGGGAGGTGGTGGTCCCCGGGGTTTGATTAATCTCTGGGAGGGGAGCCCAATGCACTTTCCTCCTTTTCTTTTATATGGCTCCGGGATTTGGCCCACCCAGGACTTTCTTTAAGAGAAGTGTGGCAAAATTGAAAAAATATCTCTTTTTAATGCCCGGCAGGGTCATTGTGGGGACCCCCCACCATAGCTTGGTGGGGGACTCAGCTTCAAACCAAGTCCCAAGATGGCTGCCAACAATTCCTGGTTGGAATGTTGGCAGCCACTCAAATTTCAGGAGGGTCCGCGAGTCCACTGCAGGGACCCGTGTCCTCAGATATGTATATTTTTTAAACTTGGAATATCTCTGAAACTGCTGAAAGGATTTACACCTAATCACAAAAGGCACGCTTTCTGGACCAACATCTAGCTTTCTGCCAAATTTGATGTAATTCCGTTCACCGGTTCGGGCTGTAGTTCTGTTCAAAAATTGAAAAATCCCCCTAGATATAACATGGGGAAAATGCGTTTTGGGACCCCCTTTTTTTCTTAGTCCCTGCTTGACGGATCACCCCAAAACTTTAAACAGCAGCTGAACCTAAAAGAGGTCGTTTTTATGAACATTTTGTGAAGATTCGTCAAGTGGCGCTAAAGTTATTGACAAAACAAAAACGCTTTTCCTATGAAAACCTTGGTCCTAAATATAACTACCTGCCCATCCTCTGGAGCCCGGTCATTTGTCCCTGGGCGCCCTGACCCAGCCTGGGTACCCAGTGTGAAGTTTGCGGACCGTGGGGAAGCCTCAAGGCCCATGCGGTCCCAGCTGGCTCCCTGCATCCTACTGTAGCCGGTTTTGCTGCTGCCCGCAGGAAGCTGCTGGAAATTTAGCTCCCTGCGTACAGGAGCAATTTTTTAATCTCTTTCCCTGCCCGCATGTCTGCGAGCAGGGAAAGAGATGAAACCTCTGCTTCTTGTAAACAAGAGCACTTTGACAGCCCCCACCTGCTGGAACTGGAGTGTTTGCTTTTGCTTGGCAGGAGCTGTCACAGCTCCCGCCAAGCAAAAGAAAACAGCTATGCATTAAAGGCCGTTACTACCAATTTTACCAAAGCTTTTGGAGCCATCTCCAGCAATCTGCACTAAGTGCAGAATATACAAAAGAGAGCTAATTTACATATGAAATGTGAATAATGATTACACTAGCCTATGCCCCTGTAACAGGCAGCTAACCACTACAACCTACTTATAAAAAATCCATCCTACCAACAAACTGAACACAAACTAAGGGCCTTATTACGATTTTAGCGGCCACGTGGACTGAGGTATAGGTGGTGGATGTCTGAGCATGGTGAGCTCAGCAGCCTGACTGCTGTACTACGAGTTGGGCGGATCGGCTTAGCGAAGACAGTCGCTGGACCGCTGAGACCGCCAGCAGACTGCTGGCTGCTGCGTTCCCGGTCAGGGTAAGACAGCCGCCTAGGGTGGTACAGGGGACCTGCACTGCCACTTGAATTACGAGTTGCCTGTTCCACCTGCATGAAGGTGGCGGTGACAATAGATTTGGGGTGCATACGAACTCCTTTCTTCTTCTTCCAGGCAGATTTCAACATGGATCCCTTTCTTCAGGTCCCCCTTCACAGCAGGATTTTCACACCGAGGATTACATCCCTGTTTGTGGCGATCTACAGGTAAGTCCTTTTCTAACCATATACCGATTGCCAGGACTGCCCACATATGGGCTGAACCCCAGCAATGGGTATATGGTATTTTTCCACATATATCATGCATATGTGTGCATCCAACACACCTGCAGTCAGAATGCACACACAGCCATCAATATATTTGTAAAAAGTACTCACCCCGCCTCCACACCGCCGCCCCCTGTAGTCGCCTTGTAATACAGCGGTCTTTGGACCGCCAGCGCCAGGGGCTGCTGGGGGCGGCAGGCGCGGTCCTACAGTGGTCGGACCGCCAAACTCGTAATAAGAGCCTCAGTTTAACAATAGACAATTTTGAAGAAACTTGGCTTGGCAAACTGCCCCGCTCTGGACACAGACCCCAACCCTAATTCGATTACCATACTGGAATGTCTATGACATCACCATGGCTCAAGAAGCCAAGTTCATAACAGCCCTACAAAAAGGGCAAAGCACTTAGAATGGAGCAATCAGTAATCCAAATTAAACCTATAATTAGTGAACAAACAAATAGAATATACTTTATGCTACAATGTAAAGTAAAACTTTTCATTAACCTCAAAGGAGTACACTACTCAGAATCAATAGCAAAAACTCTTTTATAAAAAAAATGAAACTATCTAGAAACTAACCGATGAACCCTAACAAAGTTGCAAATTAGCATAACTATAACTAAATACTAAGCAAATTATTTTTATACATCAGTCACAACAACATTCAAATAAAATTTCCATATAGGCTGATAAATAAAAATAATATGTTTATGAATTATTTAAAAATGAAGAAATCGCCAAGCACAAAATTACGAATAAAATCAAATGGAACCAAGTAAATGCAACACATTGAAGTATAAAATAACACATTACAATTGTATCAAATACACCTACATAATAAAATGTAGAATTTGCTAACCACAAATAATTTTGTAAATAAAACTTCCTATTTTGTAGCTATAGATCCACTTCCATATCCAAGTAGTCAAAATATAATCCACCAAAGCTGGGAAAAACACATCCAACCCCCCCCTCCCAAAAATCCAAAAATAAAACAGTTCCCATTTAAAATCAACCATGCAACCAAAGAGGAACAATAAAACAGCACCCAAAATTATTTAAAAGGTAATGCTCCAGGAATTCCGAACAAATCTAAGGAAATCAAAATAAAATATATTGGTTTAATAGAAAACATTTCATTTGGGGAGAAAAAAAAAACGAATTCCACAATTTCATATAATAACTTCAGATAGGAAAACCTATAAAAAAACATACAAACCCACCCACATATTATATTAACCCTTTCGCTGCCAGGCCTTCCCCAGTGCCACGCCTTTTTGGGCTATATTTGGGGTAGTTCGTGATTAGGCCCCATAACGTTTTGCCGCTCATAAGGTATCCATGCCACGTTTTCATCCTTTTTTCCAACATCCTGAGGATTGTAAGGGTACCCAAGGTTTGTGGATTCCCCTAGAGGCGACCAAAAAATTTGCAAAAATACAGGTAAGTGTTGTTTTTGGGGGGAAAAATCTGAAATAAATGCTGCAGAAGAAAGCACCTGTTCTTTCCCTAAAAATGGTATCAATGAAGAGTTTGCGGTGCTAAAATCAGCATCTTCCCAGCTTCCAGGAACAGTCAGATTTTTGTCAGAAACCCAATATTTTCTACACAGTATTGACATTTCACTGGAACTTAGTCTATGTTTTCTATTTTTGTGCTTTCAACCTCCTTCCAATTAGTGGTAGAAATGGGTGTGAAACCAATAATGGATCCTGGAAAGCTTTACATTTTTAAAAAGTAGACAAAATTATGAATTCACCAAGGGGTCATTTGTGTAGATCCTTCAAGGTTTTCCTAAAGAAAGTAACAGTTGAAATATAAAATATTGAAATTGAGTTGGAAAAAAAACCCCAAACATTTGTCTCTAGATTTTCACTGGTAACTTATTCTAACTATGGCAGATTTTTTTACAGCAATATACGGTTTCATCGACTGGACCTTTATGGTTAAGGGGATATTTAAGGCTTGTAGGTTCACCAGGAACCCGAGGTACCCAGAGCCAATAACTAGGCTGCATCTTGCAATGGTTTTTCTTTGTGTACCAGGTATACAGCAATTCATTTGGTAAAATAAAAAAGAGAAAAATAGGTATCAAGAAAACCTATGTATTTATGAAATGGGAACAAGATATGGAGTTAAGAAGCAGGGGCAAAATTTGAGGTTTGCAGGGGATTCTGGGAAAGAAAACGTTGGGGGATCCACACCTACCTGGACTCCCTCGGGTGTCAAGTTTTTAGAAATGTCTGGGTTTGATAGGTTTCCCAATATGGCCGCCGAGCCCAGGACCAACAATTCAGGTGACTCACTCGTAAAAACAAGGTGGCATATGTTCAAGGAAGTGGCGGAATGAGGCGTTAGGCATCATGGCTTAACGCCTCACTCTGCCACTTCAGAAAAGCAGGGCTGCACCATATTTACAACAATATGGTGCAGCCTTGCGTTTCACCCTGCGCTACACTTAGCAGTATAGAGCCAATGCAGGCACCCTTGCACCATAGTACAAGGGTGTCTGCGTGCAGGGGAAAGATTGTTTATGTACAGGAAGGTCCTCCTTCCTGTACATAACCATTCTTTAAATGTCATTTTGTCACTTCTGTGTGTGCTGGTTAATGCAGCACATATGGAAGTCACAAAATGGGATTTTTTTTAAAGATTGTTTATGTACAGGAAGGGGGACCTTCCTGTATATAAATACTCCAAGGCATTTTGCTTTTTCCATGTGTGCTGCACAAGGCAGCACACATGGAAAAGCAAAAATGAGAGAGAAAAAAAGCATTTCCCCTCATTTTGCTAAGTTAAGACCAGGTTTTCCCTGGTCTTAATTTTGGTGTTGCCTCCTATTTATGCTGCCCTTGTAAATAGGGGGCAGCGTCAAAATCAATCGGTGTTGCAGTGGAACGCCCACCTCAACAACCACTGCCCACCCCTTTCACGCTAAGCATAGCGTGAAAGGGGGCCTTATTAACAAGGCAGTGTTAAACCACGTTAAGTGGCTTAACACTGTCTTGTAAATAAGGCAAAGCCCCTATCGCCGCCACAACGTAGTATAAAGTGGCGTTGTGGTGGCGATAGGGGTTTGTACATATGCCCCCAGATCTTTTTGTGATCGATAATTTTTATGTCTCCAAAATATGTTGGGAGCCTTCCCCATTAGCAGGCACTTGACCCACGTACATGAGTGAGGTACCATTTTTATAGGGAGACCTAAGGGGAACGCTAGGTGGTAGGAAATTTGTGTCGGGCCGCTTGACCCCACGACTTTTCCAGACAGAAATGTGAGGAAAAAGTGATTTTTTTTAGCAATGTTTGAGGCTTGCAGGGGATTCTGAGTAAGAAATAGTTGGGGGATCCATGCAAGCCACACCTCCATGGACTTCCCCAGGTGTCTAGCTTTCAGAAATGTCTGCGTTTGGTATGTTTCCCTACATGGCTGCCGAGCCCGGGACCAAAACTGTAGGTGACCACTTTGCAAAACCAGGTCGTTTTGTGATCGATAATTTTTTATGCAACCACAATTCGTTTTGTGCCCTTCCCTGTCACGGGCACCTGGCCCACCCACATAAGTGAGGTAGCATTTTTATCAGGAGATCTGGGGGAACACTGGGTGGTAGGAAATTTGTGGTTCTGGAAGATTATGGCACAGTAATGCAAGTAAAGTGTGTGACTTTAGTCACATTTTGAGGTTTGCAAGAAAACTTGTTGGGATTCATGAGAAGCACACCACCCTGAACTCCCCTGGGTTTTTAGTTTATGAAAATAACTAGAATTGGTATATTTTCCCTAGATACAATGTACACCTTGTCAGAGAAAGATAAAAAAGACAAATATTACTTCCCTTCCATCTATTCATCAAGTACACACACAAACTGGTTGGATTTAGCATGAGGGTGAGTGAAAGGTTCAAAATTTACATTTTTTTAACAAGAGATTTCACAAAAGTGAAATACACTGTTAATAACTGAAAGTTCCAAAAACTGAACCGATGACTCACAGCTCGTCAAACCACCACCCAGAGGAGCAGATATCAAGCAAATCCTCGAAAAGGAGGAACTTAAATGGATTCTTCGGACCAAGGGCCTATACACAGGTCCAAACCGAATGGAGGACTGGACCACTCTTATATAGCCTCTTACGAACCTTGAAGAATGATATTGAACCAGTGCTTTCGGCTCATATATGTAAATATAAACTCTTGCACATTATGTCCTTCACAATATACACTCCCACACAGAGACACCATGAGCGAGACAGAAGCTTAACCCTGGATCCATGATTGGCTTAGTCTATCAGTGCAAACCCCAAGTGCATTGACTGTTCCAAATGCCAAATAACTGTTGTCAACAATTAATTTCTTTTTCTTTTTACAACCGTTATATATTCCTGTTTTAATCTCCACAGCAGCTCTGTCCTTAACCATTCACCTGTATCTGTTTGCAAACGACTTACCCATTATAAATCTTTAAGTTATAGGTGTCCACCGGCCTTTACCTCGAATAATGTATGACTATTTGTAACATTCCACTGATACAGTATTCCTTGACGTTTTTTTCTCTCAACCACAATATGTTTCTTTTAAAATATGTATATAACAACTCTTTCAATATTTCACTCTATTCTGGCGCTAATTCCCGAAATAACATTTTTCTACAAACGCTGCTCTAAAATGATGTGCGATATTTAATTGGTACAGTACTATTTCTCTCTCTCCAACCTATTCAAGAATTCTGAACATTCTGTTCCAATATGGCTCCCACTTTTCACCTATTTCTTTGTACATTATTCAGTCACACTGGCACTGCGTCATCACGCCAATTTCACCTGCACCGCGTCATCACATCAAGTTAACTGGAACCTCTTTACCTTTAACAAGCTCTCACACTTCCGTCCCCGCTGCTCTCAGTTTTCTCACTCTTCGACCCTCCCGCAAGGCCGCTCAACCTACTACTCTAAGAATCACCACTCGCATAGGGCCACTTGTTTTCAGATGGCTTTTTATTTATCGATAACGCCGCACACTTATTCCCGCAGCGTCAACTTCAATGGTTGGAAGATCGGTTTCCTCTATTGGGCCGCGTCCTAGCCCCCAACACCTTCATTATAACTATTGGCTTTCATATACTGGACCATGGAATACTCCCTGACTCCTTGACCACTTCACTCCATGGTATTTATCCACTTGCCATCTCTAGCACTCACAATGGCTTCACCATTACACGTAAACTCCCTAAATACTGATTATACTGTTCAACTTACTCCCACAGCGCTTTCAATTTAAATTTTTGATCATCTTGTGAATACTGTGCTTACCAGTGACATGGTTTTTTCACTGATTCGTTCCATAATACCTGGATTCAGGATTCCTTCTTCATCTATTTATATATATATATTCCTTTTTTGAGCAACAGCCTTTGCCTTCATTACAGGCCCCTGGTAAATAAGTTAACTATATCTACCACTCTATCTTTGCCACCAATTCTTAATGTCACTCCTTTATCAAAGTAATGCATGTGCTTCCTCTGCTGCGACTATTATCATTGGATACAACACCCCTTTAAGCATTTGCATGTCTACGCGTGATCACATCACAATAATTTGAATACACTACTGTCTAGGACAGATGCTTTTAGCATGCTTCACAATCCACCTCAATGTGTGCTTAATAATGGATAAAGCTAAGCTCATCCAAGTCCCACTCTCAGCATTGTTCTTCTCTTCTATAAATATATTCTCATTTTACTCCCTCCTTTCCTTCCTTGTCCCCATTCCCTCTTTCTTTTCCCATTTTCTTCTTTCAGAACTTCGACCGACAGGCATCTGTCTCAGGCACTAACTGTCTTGTCCTTGCACTCTGACATAACCTTATAGTTTTTATTAGTATGTGCTAGGGTGCTCTAATGTATCTTTTGCTGGCTTAATTGATGTATTTTTTCTGGCCATGCCTCTTGTAATGCCTGAGCTCTTTCCTGTTTAATGTTGTAGATGTTCCCACTTGTATGTTTCCTTTAATTCTTTGCATTAAACGATTATGTCCAGTTGGACGGGCGAATATAGACATAATTGTATTTTTATACATAAAAATGTCTGCAAATGTTTCCTTGTTAGGGACCATTGTTCCTTTAAAACATTCTGTACCCAAGGTCCCTGACCACCATTAGGGTTCCCTTGTCTTTGTAAAACATGTAAAGCCGTGACAAGGCACCAACCTCTTTACAGGCCATTCACACACCTTTCATAAGTGACACACACAAGACTATTTACATCGCCAGCCGTGGGCCTAGCACATTACAACACTCACATCAACAGACAGCGCTGCTCAAGGGCTCTTCACTTTCATACATCCACATGACTGACATAGCAATCACACTGGCTGGCGGTTGACGGAGTGCGTGCACTGGCGTTTGGCTAGCAGGGTGTGTAGTGACCAGCAGCAAGTCACTACTCACACACCACCCTCCAAACCCCAGTCCACGCACACCACCAGCCAAGCACCAGTCCAAACACACCACCAGATAAGCGCCAGTCCACACACACCACCAGCCAAGCGCTAGTCCACACACACCACCAATCAATCAATCAATCAATCAATCAGTAATTTATAGAGCGCAGCTACTCACCTGTGAGGGTCTCAAGGCTCTGAGGGGGGGGGGTGCTGATCCGTCTGGGGTGGAGGTTCAGTCGAAGAGCCAGGTCTTGAGATCCTTTCTGAATTGGGTCAGAGAGGGTGATTGCCTGAGGTGGTGGGGAAGGGTTTTTCAGGTCTCAGCGGTGAGGAAGGAGAAGGATCTTCCTCTGGTTCTTGTCTTGTGGATCCGTGGTATAGTGGCCAGGGCAAGTTGGGAAGGGCAAAGCTGTCTGGCGGGTGTGTGGAAAGAGAGGCAGTGGTTCAGTTATGCTGGTCCGGAGTTGTGGAGAGGATTGTAGGCATGTGTGAGGATCTTGAAGGTGATTCTCTTATTGACTGGGAGCTAGTGGAGTTGACGGAGGTGTTGAGTGATGTAGATGCGGCGGGGATGTTTAGGACCGGTCTGGCTGCGGCGTTTTGGACGTTCTGTAGTTTCTTTAGCTGTTTCTGTGTGATGCCAGCATAGAGTGCATTGCCGTAATCTATTCTGCTGGTGGTGAGTGCGTGAGTGACCGTCTTTCTGGATTCTGTGGGAATCCCTCTGAATGTCTTTCGAAGCAGGCATAGCATGTGGAAACAGGAGGAGGATACAGCGTTGATCTGGCGGTTCATTGAAAGTAAGGAGTCCAGTACGATACCGAGGTTGCGTGTGTGGTCCCTGGGGGTGGGAGGGTACCCAGAGCAGCGGTCCACCAATAGTAGTAGGATGAGGGGACGGGTCCTAATATGAGTACTTCGGTCTAGTCCGAGTTGAGCTTGAGGCAGCTATCTTTCCAGTTGGCCACGGCCTTCATCCTGCTGTGGAAGGTAGTTCTGGTGGCTGTAGGTTCATTGGTAAGGGAAAGGGTCAGCTGGGTGTTATTGGCATAGGAGATGAGGTTGAGTCCGCGGTTTCCGACAATGGCCACGAGAGGGGCCATGTAGAAGTTGAAGAGGGTGGGCTCATGGAGGAGCCGTGGGGAAATGCGCAGCTGATCTCTGTAGGTTGAGAGGGGAATGGAGATAGTCTGACTCGCTGTGTTCATCCAGTAAGGAATGAGTGGATCCAGTCCAGGGCCTTGTTGCGGATGCTGGTGTCGTGTTCTTGTGATTAGGGTGCAGTGGGAGATGGTATCGAAGGTAGAAGAGAGGTCTAGTAGGATGAGGGCTGAGATTTTGCATGGTTGAGGAGAGAATAGATGTCATTGGTGGCGGTGAGGAGAGCAGTTTTGGTGCCGTTTTTGCTTTGGAAGCTGGATTGAGAGTTGTCCAGGACGTGGTTTTCCTTGATGAACTCTGAAAGCTTGGCATTGATGGCCTTCACAATGACCTTGGCTGGGAATTGGAGGAGGGAGATGGCCTGATGTTCTTGAGGTCTGTCGAGTCGGCGGATGGCTTCTTCAGCAGGGAATTGAACTCTGCATGTTTTCAGTCATTGGGGAAGGTAGAGGTGTCGATGGAGCAGCTGATTTTGTGGCAAAGCCAAAAGCCAGTCCACGCACACGTTCAGGCAAGCGCCAGTCCACGTACACAGCCAGCCAAATGCTAGTCCAGTTTTATACAAAAAAGAAAACACAAACCATTTGGCAAAAGATACAAAACTCTAACTACAAACACAAGAGTTCTAACTAAATACATCACAATAATGCCAACCATGAAAATCAAATAAAACGATACAGACCAATCAGTTTACTTTTATGCTCATGGTTGCTGCAACCAATACCTCCATTCCATGTGGTATAATTTAAAACATGTGGGCACACACAGCCCAGGCTTAGAAAACAATAGGGGCAGTGCATATGACTCTCCTTACAGGTACCTCTTCGGTAACAGACTCTACATTTCTTAGCTGGAAAGTTTTTTTTTACTGTGGGAGAAATGTGATCAGGAAAGTGGTGATCTTTCAATCTAGCCACATCTGCCACCACTGCTTCCCTAGGAACTCTTGCATGTTCCACTACAACGAGGCTGCATATCAGAGACTGCTGAAACTGAACAAATGTCATCTTTGACTCTGGAGAACCATCCTTAATTACAATAAAAGCATTGAAGGTTGTTAAATGGAATAAATTGACAGCCAACTTTTTATACCAAACGTACGCTTTACTAACAGCAGTGAAAGGTTCTAACCTCTGATCTACTCTATCTACACCACCCATGTGCTTATTGTAGTCTAAAATGCACACAGGTTTGTGAACTTCAGCAACCTGACCCCAAACAGTCACAGGTGAAGTACTTTCATCATGGATGGTAGTCAGCATATAGACATCTCTCTTGTCAGAAAATTTCAGAGCTAGAAGTTCATCACTACGCAAGGCACTGCACTGTCTCTTCTCAAGTTTTTTTTACAAACCAGCTCTTTTGTTGGGTAACCTTTATAGTTAGAGCAGATTGTGCCACAAGCAACAGTGTCCACTTTGAACAATTCCCTGAACAATGGCACACCTGTGTAATAGTTATCTACATATAAAGGAAGACCTTTGTTAAAAAGTCCTCTACCAAGGTCCCACACAATGTTTTCTGAAAGTCCAAAAGTGGACCGATAGCCAGGGGGTCATTACTGGAATCCTACCAGTGTAGACCCTGAAATTATACACATATCCAGTACTACTCTCAGACAGCATATACATCTTAATTCCATACGTGCCCTCTTGCTAGGAATGTACTACCTAAAAACAAATCAGCTCTTGAACAGCACCAAAGACTCATCCAGAGCTATTTCTTTCCCTGGCACATAGATCTCTAAAGATAGATCTACAAAGTGATCAAGGACAGGCCTAACCTTAAAAAGGGCTCCATGTTTAAATATCGATGTTAAAAATATCAATGAAAAAAATATCGTTGTAAAAATATCGATAACAAAAATATCGACTCCCTATACTTAAACAGGTAAGTACAATAATATTGACACAAAAATATTGATGTGAAAAAATATAGAAGTAAAAATATGGACTTTAAAAAATAACATAACTTAAATTAAATTAATTAAATAATATTAATATTATTAACAAAATAAATTAAATTTAATATATATTTTAACTAATTATAACAAATAAACGTAATTTAATAAATATAAACACAAAAAATGTGTACATATACATATATTTACTTAAATACATTTTATTAACTATTATCTTTATTTAATTTATAAACTCTTTTAATTATATAAAAATAAAATATACACATATATAAATAATTTAAAATAAAATAAAATATTCTATATTTAATTAACACATTAAACTATTTAAAAAAGAATAATACATACATTTAATAACAAAATAAACACATTAGTAGTGAAAACGTTGGATAGCGAGGGGGTAAAAATTACTATTCCCACTCCAGTAAGTGCAACAGTAGGGAAAGCGCTGGATAGCCGAGGGGTAAACATTACTATTCCCACTCCAGTGAGTGCAACAGTAGGGAAAGCGCTGGATAGCGGAGGGGTACAAATGACTATTCCCACTCCAGTGAGTGCAACAGTAGGGAAAGCGCTGGATAGCGGAGGGGTAAAAATGACTATTCCCACTCCAGTGAGTGCAACAGTAGGGAAAGCGCTGGATAGCGGAGGGGTAAAAATGACTATTCCCACTCCAGTGAGTGCAACAGTAGGGAAAGCATTGGATAGCAGAGGGGTAAAAATTACTATTCCCACTCCAGTGAGTGCAACAGTAGGGAAAGCGCTGGATAGCGTAGGGGTATAAATTACTATTCCCACTCCAGTGAGTGCAACAGTAGGGAAAGCGCTGGATAGCGGAGGGGTAAAAATTACTATTCCCACTCCAATTAGTGCAACAGTAGGGAAAGCGCTGGATAGCGGAGGAGTAAAAATGACTATTCCCACTCCAGTGAGTGCAACAGTAGGGAAAGCGCTGGATAGCGGAGGGGTAAAAATTACTATTCCCACTCCAGTGAGTGCAACAGTAGGGAAAGCGCTGGATAGCGGAGGAGTAATAATTACTATTCCCACTCCAGTAAGTGCAACAGTAGGGAAAGCGCTGGATAGCGGAGGGGTAAAAATTACTATTCCCACTCCAGTGAGTGCAACAGTAGGGAAAGCGTTGGATAGCGGAGGGGTAAAAATTACTATTCCCACTCCAGTGAGTGCAACAGTAGGGAAAGCGCTGGATAGCGGAGGGGTAAAAATTACTATTCCCACTCCAGTGACTGCAACAGTAGGGAAAGTGCTGGATCCCACAACAATAAAAAACAAAAACATCAACATTTATATTAAATTTAATTTCCAATATTAACATAATTAATATTTAAATTTAAATATATTATTATTAACAAAGATAATAAAAAAGCATTAATTACACATTAATTAACACTATAATATCCACAACACACACCTAAAATTAATTACACAATTACAATTAATAATTACTAATTAATTAATGGAAATTATTTTAAAAATATTTAATAAATAATCAATACAAAATTAATTTCTTACCACCCTTCCCACCATTTACACATATAAACACCACAACACACACCTAAAATTAATTAAAGAATTAACATAATTATTTATTAATTGATTATTTGAAATTAATTAACAACTAATTATCAAACAACTATTAATTAAACAATTAACACATTTAACTCAATAATTTCACAATTATACATATTGATTATTGAATACATTTTATATAATTAAATTACTTCCCACCCTATTCCCCTATAAACCCACAACCCGCTACAGAACTAAAAACGCAAAATTCAATTTAAAATAAATTAATAACTAGTAACATTTTAAAACATATAATAAAATTACAAACAATTCTCATTAAAAACACTAAAATAGATAACATTATTAATAATTCAATATTTTTGTCAACTATATTTTTGTAAACGATATTTAAGACGTCGATATTTTTGTAATCGATATTACTTATCTGTCAGTCGATATTCTTGTCAACTATATTTTTGTTGTCGATATTTCTTCCCCACGATATTTTTGCGGCGATATTTATGTCCCACGATATTTCTCCGTCGATATTCCTGCTCTGCACCCTTAAAAAGACCATCACAATCAGGATGATCTCATGGCAACGCTAAAGCTTTATCAACAAAATTCAACAGCCGAAGAAGAAGCAAATCCCGATTACGATTCATGGTTGCAGGAAATATAGCCGTTACCATGAAGGGATTAGTAGACCAAAATTAAGACAGTGACGGCTTCCATATCAGGCGCATCAAAAAAGTTAAACCCAAGATCTTCTTCAACTCTTCCAGATTTGTGGGATTCCACCGGGTAGCTCTAGACTGGGGCTGAAGTCTGGCACTGTTTTCCCTAAAATACTGTTCAGCATACAAATTAGTCCATGCAACAATCTCACCCAAAAATACCTTGTCCATAAACAACTGAAAGAAATTAATACACAAAACAATTTCACAATTCACTCTACACCCTACAACACCACTAAAGGCAGGCAACACTGGCTGCACCATGTTTTGGTCAACCCAGAGTCCAGCACTTCAAATGGGAAGCCTTGCAGCCCCTGACTGCAATCCAGATGCCTCTTGCTGCACTATAGGCACACCAGTATCTTCCTCTAAAAGTGGCAGTTCATCCTCACTGAGAGTGGATTCATCATCAGATGACTCCTCTCAGACAGAAAATTCACTGCCAGAATCCTGGCCTTCCTCCTCTGCCTCAGATGCAAAGTCAGTCTTATAATCATGTTCAGAAGAAGACTCGAAAAGCCTACCAACAACCTGCTGAGCGGTCATCCTGCTGCTAGCCATAATCCTTACCAAGTAAAGTAACTTGACAAACCAGTCAATAATACCCAACACTGTGTAAAATAAGTAATAAACAAAGTGTGGCCTTATCAAATGGAAAGTAAAACTACTGGGATATAGTAAAATCTAGAAGGAGAAGTCAATCAATACAAAGCACACAAAGACCTATCTGCTCTTTAACAATACCACACACTCACCAGAGACAACACTGAGGCTCACCTGTGCTTACTCTGTTCAGACACAGCAAGCACTAAAGAAGTCCCATTGGAAAGAAAGGAAAGAAAAAACAACATTACACACGAGGCAGTAAACAATGTTCAGAAATCAGTGTTACTTTGAAAGACTATCACACAAAAAGCTAACAAAACAAATTATACAGGCAGGCGAAGGATTCACATTAGATGAAAGATTATGAAATGAGTAGCTTACCAACCACAACTCCCCAAACTGCAGATCTGCACCCGCAAACACAGGATTCACCAACAACACAATGGAAACAATTGGCTCTGCAGAAAAAAAAAGAAAATGAAAACACGAATAAACATGAGGATAAAGTATCAAAATACATGGATATTCCCAGAAGGGGGTGTTGCAGCACCAGATAGAAGTACACCTTACCCCAAAAGCAGATCTCACATTACATACATAACCTTATTCCCAGGTGACTCAAGTGTTACCATCTACCCTGAGGCTCAATCCACCCAAAAATCTCTCAAGGGGCAGAAAACACCCCAGAGGGCAATGCCCAATCTGCCATCAAGGGAGGGCGTCAAAAAACTAAATGTGGGCCCACAAGGGGTCACTCCCCTTCAAAACATAACTCCCTGGAGTCTAGTGGGCTTCCATCCCCACAAAGGGCAGATCAGCCTAAAAATGGCTGATCTGCCCTCTGGCGGTGTGGAATAACCAAGAAATATTCTCCCCTAAGGAGAGCAACCCTTGCCAAAGGGGTCGCTCCCCAAACAAAAAAACAATCCTGGTGGTTTAGTGGGCTTCTACACCCTCCCCAGAGGATAGATCAGCCTAAAAAAGCCTGATCTGCCCTCTGGAGGGGGTGTAACTACCAAAATAAATTATCACCAATGGGAGAACCCTTGCCCGAGGGGTCGCTTCCCAAACAAAAAAACAATCCCTGGTAGTTTAGTGGGTTTCCACCCTCCCACCCCCCACCCCAGAGGGCAGATCGGCCTAAAACTGGCCGATCTGCCCTATGGGGGGGAGTGGAACTAACAAAAAAAATTATCCCCCAAGGCGAGCGACCCTTGCCCAAGGGGTCCCTCCCCATTAATATCATACAAATAACATTCCCTGGTTTCTAGTGGGTTTCGACCACCCCCCGGGGGCTGATCGGCCTAAAAAAACAGCTGATTCAGCCAACAGGGGGGCCGAAACATGGATAGAATATGCCCCAGGGGAGTGACCCTTGCCTAAATGGTCACTCCCCACAATATCACCCAAAAACATCCCTGATGTCTGGTGGTGTGGATTCCTGCTCCACGATCGTGGCCCCACCTGTGATAGTGGAGCAGGAATCCACTCTGTACAGAAGCAGGGGGAAAGTCCTTCCCCTTGCATCTATATACTTGGGGGGAAAAAAAAATCCGGAGAAGGACTCACCAGAAACGAGTCCTCTCCCTGGACGCACTGGAAGCAAATGGCTTCCAGCGCATCCCGGGCTGCACTTGATGATGTTGGCGGGCCGTGAGCATGCCAAAGTCATCAGATCACCGAGGAGGGGATTGGGGGCGGCAGTGGAAGCGCTTCCACTGCCATCCCCAGTGGGGACATGTGGGTGGTGCTCCATGGGGGAGAGCGAGTGCTTCTCTTATGGGTAGGTGTCTGGACGTACTGGATACGTCCTCGGCACAGGAGCGCCACAGCTGAGGACGTAACCATTACATCCAAGGAACCCAGTTGGTTACCATTACAGTAAACGTATGCAAAACATATAACATAACGCAACATGATATAAAGTAATGATATCTAATGACCAAACTCAAACTAGGACTACCACAGTGCACTATCAAACAAAATAACACAAAGTTTGAATAAAAAACAAAAGGCAAAACCTATCATTATGACTAGCTTTATATTACCTACATCCCCCTTCCCCAAATCCCTATAGAAAACCTCAAAAAAAGGTCTTACTTACCTAACTAGCAGCGCACCTTGGGCCCGATTCACAGAACTAACTTAGGACAAAATCCTAAACTTACTACCATTTTGGTATTCACAGAAGGCACTTACTCATTTTGGTATTCACAGAAGGCACTTACTCATTTCGGTATTCACAGAAGTAGTAGTCCTAACTTTAGGACTCCTAAATGCCTTCTGTGAATACCGAAAGTCTTAAAGTTAAGATTTTTCAGTTTAGGAGTAGTACAGTTAGGAGTCCTAACTTTACTACTCCTAAACTGAGAAAAATCCTAACTTTAAGACTTTCGGTATTCACAGAAGGCATTTAGGAGTCCTAAAGTTAGGACTCCTAACTTTACTACTCCTAAACTGAGAAAAATCCTAACTTTAAGACTTTTCGGTATTCACAGAAGGCATTTAGGAGTCCTAAAGTTAGGACTCCTAACTTCTGTGAATACCGAAATGAGTAAGTGCCTTCTGTGAATACCAAAATGGTAGTAAGTTTAGGATTTTGTCTTAAGTTAGTTCTGTGAATCGGGCCCCTTCTTACTATGACTCACTCCATGGACAATGGTTGGAAAATTACACAAGTGGACTACTAGAGTAAAGGCAGCAGTACAAAAAATTACCACAAAATTAAAATGAAAAAAGACTTCCTTTAGAAGACAATGGGATTTTAAATAAAAGTATTTAAAAAATGATTTTTAAATATTTAAAAAAGTTTAGAACATGTCCATACATATTAAGTAAGAATGTAAAACACTTTGTAAAGTATAGAATAAATACAAAATAATACTATAACACAAGAATATACTGTTATTCATAATATACTTAAAAAGCGTAAAACTGATGCTAAAAAACTTTTATAGTTGAAAAATTATAACTATACCACAAAACATTTTAAAAATGAAAAATGTCAAGCCGGAATACATGATTTCTATTTTTCATTCGAAAAATGTATTAAAATGTAGGTAAAAATATAACAAAATATAACTATATTAAAACATGCATACATATACATTGAATAAATGTTGAAAAATAAAAATCACAAACTTTGTTATATATCTTTATTAATCTAAAAACTGAAAACATATTAATGTGTGTGAAAAATCAATATGTAAAGTTTTGCTTCCAATACTTGCTCTTTTTGAAAATATTACAGTCAACATGGTATATAGTAAAATATTTTTACTTGAGACGGTTTTAAATGAAATGCATTTGTGAGGCTCAGTTATTACGTTTCTAAGTGTCTGGTTTAGAGTTTGACCATGGCTAATGCATCAATTTACTCTGTTTGACAAACACTCAGTCTGTCTGCCTTATTTAGAGATGGGTCCATCAAAGAAGCCCCTTTGGCTCTGTCGACAGTGAAACTTTCTTTGAAAGGCCATTAGAGTAGGTGCCATCAGAGAAAGGGCATTACCCCATGCATGGTATAATGCTGTTAGAACTGGGGTTTCTGGTTGGTAGAGGTATGCACCCTAACCAAGCAAGAACCAGCACTCTAGTCAGGGTAAGCAAGATACACACAAAAAGATGATCTACGCTCACCCTCTGGAAGCTTGGCACAGAGCAGTTAGTTTTTTTAAAGAAGCCATGTGTAAAGTATTTGTGCAACACACACACACACACACACATGCAGAACCACAATGAAAACACCTCAAAAATACTCCACTCAGCTTTAGAACAATAGATTACATTTTTATGAGTAAAACAAGACCAAAACGACAAAAATCCAATAAGTAGAACCAAGGTTATGAATTTTTAAATAATAAATAAAAAAGAATAGCTAGAATCAAATAGCACTTATGGGGTTACTTGAGGTTGTGCAGGACCGGGGTGAGTCAAAAGTTCAGGCCGAGCGCAATGGAAGGAAAGGCTGGCAATAGGACTCATGCAGGTCCGCTGAAAAAGTTCCTTGGATGCAGCAAGTGTCGACGTCGAAGACTCAATGCATCGGTTCTTGACTATGCAAGTGAGTGATGAAGACTTCGTCGATGAACCGCTTTACAATGCAGGCGCTGCATAGCCATCGAGCAGCGCGATCCATCGTTGTCGAGTCGTGCAATCTGTCATAACGATGTTGTGAATCAGCTCTTGCATCGGCGTTGAAGGGCAATGCATTGGTTCCAATTGGTGCAAGCTTGTCACTGCATTGATTTTGATGGTTTTGTACAGCAGAAATCACCTTTCAAGGGCCCAGGACTGGATTGGTACCACCTGGCATGGCAGGACTCACAGAGGGCAAAGTCCAGGTGCTGTGGAAGGGTTGAAGGAAGTCTTTGATGGTCCTGAGACTTCAGAACAGGGGGCAAGACAGCAAGTCCTTGGAGGCACTCTGGGTTCAAGTGAGATGGATCCAGTCCTTGTCCTCAGCAGGACAGAGATCAGCAGGCAGCAGGGCAGCACAGCAACGCAGAAAAGCAGTTCTTCCAGAGCAGCAGTCAAGCAGAATGGCAATCCTTGTAGCACAGCAGTCTTTACTACCTGCAGAGTTCTTCACAGTTCCAGTAGTGTACTGTCCTGTCAGGGTCAGATACTCAGTACTTAAACCCAGTTATGCCTTTGGAGTGGGGGTGACTTCAAAGCGGACCTTTTAAGTGTACAAGTCCCCCTTTCTTCCCAGCCCTGGCTCCAGACTATCAGTAGGGGTTATCAGCCCTTTGTGTGGGAAACAGAACACTGCCTATTCAGGTGTGTCAGCTCCTCCCTCTCTTCCCGCCTAGGAAGAATTATCAAAATGCAAATCAATGCAGATGAGTTCTCTGTCCACCCACCTTTCCTGTGTTTGTGGCTGTCTAGAGGTAATGCACAAAGTGTAGTTGTTACCCAGCCCAGGTGTGTATTGGAGAAAGGCTGCAAGGCACACAGAGCAGTAAGAGCAGACAAATGTCCACTTTCTTAAAGGGGCATTTCTAAAACAGTAGTGTTAAATCCAACATTACATATAAAGAGGATTTATCATCACCATCCCAAAGATTTGAAACATGATGCAGCTACTCTGTTCTAATCAGGAATTACAGCTTAAAAGTGAATTAAGGAATTCTTAATGCTAGCCTATGAGAGGACTATGCCTCGCAGTAGTGGAAAATGTCTTTGGGTGTTTGTCACTACCAGGACTTAAAAATCAAAAAAAGCATATGTCCTACTGTTGGAAAGTGGATTATTAGTAGTGGCAGATACGCATTCAATACTGACAATAATACCACTAACACAATATAAGGCTCAGATTAGGTCTTAGAAAATTATTCCCATGCTCAAACCTTGGTAGCTTGGTTGCGAGCAGGCAGGCTTAACTTCAAAGACAGGTATGTAAAGCATTTAAAAACACCAATTCAGTAAATAATTGAGACAAAACACACAATAAAAATCCAAAACCAATTTATAAACAATAGGAAATATTTTTAATCTTTAAAATGACACCAAAACAAAAAACATCCAATGTAGGGAACCAGAGATATTAATTTTTAAAGATTAAACACATTCTGGTGCTTAGAAACAAATAGTGCCACTTTTGGGCATTTAATTGCCTCTGACCGGGACAAAGTCAACGTTTGAGGCCGACCTTGATGGATCCCTGGACGGATACACTAAGCGGGAGGCCCGGGTCAAGATTTTAAATTCATACTTAGAAACTTTTCTCGAGGATTTCTCACCAGACGTCGTGCAGCCTCCTCCAGCGTGCCGGATTCAGTGAAGAACTCCTTCCTGAAGTTCCTTTTGCAGGTCCAAAGTGTCCAAAATACAATCCAAGGCACCTGGACAACACCCTTAAACGTCCACTGGATACACTCCAGGCAGGGTACTCTTGTGGGAGTTGATGCAGGTGAGCTCAATTAATCTGTAGCTTACAGAGACCCCACTCTTTACTTCTCTTGAAACAAGGTACATCCAAAGCACTGGGGTCCCCAATAATGCAACCGGCATGGTCTGTCAGAATGCAGGGCCTGATGGCGCAAATCAAGTTTCCTGCTTGGTGTCCCCGCTTTATTCCTCTTGAAGCAAGGTACATACAACATGCTGTAGTTTCAAATAATTCAGAAGGCACATTCTTCAGAGTGAAGGGCCTGATTACTTCGAATCAAATTTCCAGCATGGACCATTTTTCTTTCTTAAGTTTCAGACAGCAGATCTGAGCGGCACTGCCCTTCTCAGATACTTATTCAATGTTCTCTGGGGGTGAAGCAGGAGGGCACTCCTGTCCAATGAGGTGCAGGAAAACACCCCAGAGCACAATGATCTCCCAGAAAGCACTATTTCTCCAAAATTCAATATGTCAGACTTTTCAGCTGGGAGAGAAGAGCTGGCTAAACACACCTCTAGGATGGCTAATCTCCATAGTCTCTCTCCCTTGCATCTGCTCATTCCTTCCTTAAATCCCGCATCCGGCTGGGTTCAAAGGGGAGAGTTGTAAATGAAACTTGTGTCTTCTGCCTGTCTTCTCCTTCCATTGAAGGATATTCTTTACAACCCCTCCCCCTGCTCTGGCATTCCTGTGTAGCAGAACCCTGCCCTCCCTTAAGAGCTGGCTAACCCCAGGGGATCTTTATCACCTCATCAAAGGAGCCTGGCTAATCCACTCAACTCTGACCAATCAGGACAGACCACTGCAAGGCTGAACTTTGGCTTACAGACAAGAACGTCTTATAACTTCTTGTCTGTGCATTTTAGGAGAAATTCAACAATATCATATTGTTTGATTTATCAATACCATTTTAGGAAGTCCTTAGATGCCATTTATATGATTCTCCTAGCTGGAATTATTAGTTAATAACTTCTTGCCATGTTAACCTGTGTGGCAGGGGATTTGCAATGGGAAAAATGACTTGGGCCATTCTTCCAACACCAGGGCTTATAAAAACATTTTTATAAGAACCCTGGCGATATCTACAGGACCCCCCACCCCTGCAACACCTACGGGAGACTTTAGGGGTTTTGAATATTTACAAATATTGCAGATCCTCCCTCCACAGTACTCCTAGCACAAAAGTCGATTTTGTGAAGTACTTTATCTCAATGTGGGGAGTGAAATGTGCAATTTCACTTACTCCAGGGCATGCACAACTAATTTTATAAGGGTGTTTATAATAAATACCCGACCCCCCTCCCCTGATACACCTAGGGGAGACCATGGGGGTACCTAATATGCCCAAACATTGTAGTTTATTAATGTTCAAGTGCCCAATTTGCATTTTAAAAGCAGTCATGCAACATAGGGCTTCTTTTAAACTGGCCTCAGGCTCCAGCAGTCCATACATGCAAGTGCAGAAAAGGCTGCTGGCCTCTAAACTGCCCTGCCCTATTATATACTAGGGAGTTGAATGTAGTTTCAACCCCCCTGCCTTATTACGTAAGGCAGGGGGGAGGTCATGCCACCCCTAGGGGTACCCTAACTCATAATGTACCCTAGTGTATGTAAGTGTTTTCTACAGTGTTCTAAGTGTGTCTTCAGCATAGCACTGGCCCTGGGCCTGGTTAGGCAGAGGACATGGTCAGTCCGAGTCAGTTACCACCAGTACCAGTCCGCAAAAAGTTAGGGGGTGCCCAGGGCACAGGATGACTTTGCAACACCTACCTTTTACTTACACAGGAACCTCCCCTTAGGGCTACCTAGGGCCTACCTTAGGGGTGACCTATGTGTGATAAAAGGGGAGTATAATGCTTAGGCAGTAGTTTTAAATGCCAAGTCGAAGTGGCATTAAACTGCACACACAGGCACTGCAATGGCAGGCCTGAGAGAGGTTGGAAAGGCTACTGGTGTGTAAAGCACAACCAGAGCTGCAGGCCTTCCAGTAACATTTAATTTACAGATCCTAGGTATATGGTATACCACTGAACAAGGGACTTACAAGTAAACTAAATATGCCAACCATGTACACACCACTGTCACCATGTTTAGGGAAGAAGCACATGCACTTTAGCACTGTTCAGCCATGGTAAAGTGCTGAGTCCCAAGGCCAAATAAAAGATACAGCAAAAAGAGGAGGTAAGCAGGCAAAAGGTTTGGGGGAAGACTACCCAAAGTATGACAGGTCTAACAATGCCCTGTTTTTTTCCTGTAATTGTTAAGAGTAACCTGGCTGTGCAGGTCAGAAAAAGACAATATAAACACCCATGCACTAGAAGAAAACTCCATAGTTATTCATTTTCTTTTTTCTCAAAAACAGACTACCACTTTGAGAATTTGTTTTCGAAAAACAAACGAACGTGAAAAGTTTGGTGAATGACAGTCTAAATTGTGGCCGGCCATCAACTAAACTTTTTGTACGTCCACGTGAACTGCCATGATGGTGGTTCTCTTCAAGGCACAAATGATTTGACAGATGGTAGTCTGTAAGGATGTCAGAAGTACTGTACTCTGCCCACCTGACAGATGGAGTACCGTCCATCAAACTTAAAGTCTGGCACTGAGGTTTTCTGATTGTGTGACTATGTTCTTCGAGTGACGCCGTAGAGCTCTTGGAGAAACTTTTACGTAGAAAACATGCTCCGGATCTTTGCGGTGTTTCTTTCACATTCCAAAACTCCCTCTGGATCCTGAATTGTTTCTTTCACCACCCTAATTAATGGGCTCAGTTTGCTTTAAAAAGTGCATGTAGATATTTTTTTCCCATCATGTGGCTATTGAGATGGATAGATAGATAGATAGATAGATAGATAGATAGATAGATAGATAGATAGACAGACAGACAGACAGACAGACAGGCAGGCAGGCAGGCAGGCAGGCAGGCAGGCAGGCAGATAGATAGATAGATAGATAGATAGATAGATAGATAGATAGATAGATAGATAGATAGATAGATAGATAGATAGATAGATAGATAGATAGATAGATAGATAGAGAGATAGATAGATAGATAGATAGATAGATAGATAGATAGATAGATAGATAGATAGATAGATAGATAGATAGATAGATAGATAGATAGATAGATAGATAGATAGATAGATAGATAATCAGCAGATGAACTGCACAACTACAGATAGCTGTTTGGTGGAAAAGATGTACTGAAAGATAAGACTTGCTGGTTGTCAATCCAGCAGTAAGACTGATGATCCGGAGCCTCATAACAGAAAAAATGAGTGGGAGATAAATGACAGCTAGATGAATGAATAAGAGCTGTATCAACTTAAAGATATTAAAAGAGTAGTACATGATGTAAGTGATTCTTTGTCATTATGTGCACAGATTTCCATTGGAAAGCCTTGTTTACTTTGCAGCGTTTTACATTTTAATTCCAACTTTCACATTGAATCCTCTCTACTGTTTGTCTCTCAACTTATAAGAATGCCGACCACACAATACAAAAGTACAATCCTTGTACAGGGTGAAGTTTTTTCATTTATTCTTTCCTATTAAAAGGCAATTAGGGGATGAAGATCTATGATCACCTGATTTTAGAATAGCACACAATGCCCACAGGAAGATGTAAAAGAGATCAGAAGATAAACATCTGCAAGCACCTTCGTTCTTTTTTCCTTTATAATTTAACAAAACAAAGGATGTCCTTGGGGAAATAGGAGAAAATATCTGTGGAGGGCGATGTAGCTATAAAGTAACACAATTACAGAAGGACAAGCAGTTCTTCCTTTTGGCAAGTAATAGATATGCGAAATCATGAACTAGTGCAAATACTAGGAATTTGGCAGAGATAGAGATGGGAATATATCTAGCTAACGTTGGTACAGGGATAAATAGACAGAAGGATAGACAGAAGTCAAATGGATCTTATGTCAAATAAACAGTGAACTAAAAAGAAAATATGGATAAATATAGTGATTGATCATCATTGGCACAGATATGAATTAAATCTGAATTTAAAAGACAGATTGATGCATATACCAATAACCTGAAAAGCAGTTAGGCAGATACAAACATAGAGATAGACTGACAGACTCATCAACAAATACATAGTTATGTGAGGGGTACTCACCTTCGGCTCATCTTCTTGCGCTAGGCCTTTCCCCCATGTATAATTAGCTAAAGGACCATGGGTAATACTGTGATTAGAGGTGGGCAATAAATTCTGCTCCATCGGCGGAGTTGGTGGAGTTTTGGTGAGTCATGTGGAGTTCGGTCAAATTCTGCCAACTGCTGCGTGGCAGAGGATTTTCTTGCACACGACTCGCCAACGGTACGTTGGCAAGCGCAAGTAAGATTTGACATCCCCTAGCATGATTTTTGGTTGCTAGGAGGGCATCCGGCGAGATTTCCACAACGCGGGCTGTCCCGGGCGGTGGTGACTGGGTGTTTCCACGCATCCACCCATGGATTTTCTTGCATTCCCAGATTTACTAAGACTTGTAAACCTGGGAATGCGTCAAAATGCTACCCCTCCCAAGGAGAGGTGCAGCAAGGAGAAATATTTTTATTTCTTCTCGTTCTTTCCTCTTTCTCAGTGTGCTGCATTCTTCAGCACACTTACAAAGAAGAAAATGCCTCTGAGGCTTGTTTTTGTGCAGGAAGGTGCCCCTTCCAGCACAAGAACAATCCTGCCTATGACAGGCACCCTTGCTCCACAGCGCAAGGGTGCCTGCATTGGCGCTAGGCATCCAAAAGTGCACCAGCGCAAGGAAAAGACAGGAATGTGCAGTATAATGTTAAATACAGCGCATTCCTGCCCATTCACGCAGCACAGCAACGTGGCTTGCTGTGCTGCTTGAAAGCTTGATAAATGTGCCTCAAAGAATCCACACGGCAATGATGGTCTGGCAAGCACCAAAAATGATCAGAACCAATATGCTTCAAATACAGGAAAAGGTCACTGCCAAAACACTCAAAGCAAAGTTTTGTAGATCACATTCAGGGTTTTATGGGGTGTCAGGGTGTCATGGGGCAAGCATGAGTTCTGGGGCCTTTAGCCCCTGATGTCCTGTGGTCCATCCTACTATAGCTCCCCTTTCATAACTTGATTTACAATAGTGGTGATGGTGAGCTTCTCAGGGAGGTAGTGTGGGGTGCACAAACTTAAAGTTCAACAATAACCTAGCAGCGCAATAATTGAATGCCAAACTCATTGCTTTACTTCAGTAAAAAAGGACTTTAATCTAGGCACTTAAACGTAATAATTTGTAGCACACAAAGCAGTCATAATTCTTGAACTGGCTACTGTTCTTTGTATTCTGCTCCATCTCCCCTCTCTTGGGTTTCTCCCCTTTGGCAGCTCTAGGTAGATCTCACCTGGGGCTTGAATTACCCTTGTACAAGCATCACGGTTTAAGAGCTGATTACAGAGAGTTCATTTCAAGTGCTCAGTTTTCAAGTGAATATCTGTACAGTCTCACTACAGTCCAGGTAGAAGAGTCTGTTTTCCAGCATTTTTTGAGAGTTATGCCCACTTTCTACTAGATTTTACTGCTTCTTTTTGTGATGCTGTGCACTTGGACTCTGCTTACCAGGGCCCCAGTGCATCTGTTCTGGTGCCTAAAACATGTCCAACTATGCCATACCACTATTTGACATATTTAACTTACCTATAAGTTCCTATGATGTACAAAGTGTACCTAGGGTGTGTAAGTTAAATGTCACTAGTGGACTACAGCACACATTGTGCCACTACGAAAGTGACAATGCAAAACATGACTGCGGGCCTGCCACCAGTAACCGGGCTGTGTTTGTTTAAACTGTAAATTCAAACTGTGAAAATAGCCCCTTTTGACAGACTTAAACCCTCCTTATAAATATTAATAGGTCACCCCTAAGTATGCTTTAATGTCCAATAAGGCATGGTGCATGGTATTTAAAGTTGAAGAAGGAAAGATTTAACATGTCCTCATAGTGACAAGGCCACAAAAGCTATTCTCACTGTAACACAGTGAACCATTCCATAGGAAAAAACGGGCATATATTACAATTAAATTGTGGTATCTGCGCCTAGGAACCTGCTGAAAAGTTCATTCTTGGACATTTTAAAATATTTTTTACAAGTTCAATTCATTGGTATAATCGGATTTGTCATAACAATTTTACAAAATATACTTCTAAAAAGTCATCCTTTGACCTGGCTAAAGTCTCTAGAAGCCCACTTTCATGAACTGTCACTCAGGAGCTAGATAGCTGAGACAAAGGCCTTGGGTGTGGGAAGGTGTTTTGTTCCCCTGACATGATGATCAGGAACTTAACTATCTTCAATGAGACATACCCTGTCACAAACAGATGTAGCTAACAGCTGGGCATGTCTCCTCTTTTGTCCTGTTAGCCAGCTGTGCGCCAATCCCAGCTGCCTGAGAACTGGTTTTGAGTTACCAGAGCGGAGGGGTTGCTCATTTCCCTGGCCACACCTCTCTTTGGGGGTACAGGAGCTCTGCACAACAGAAGAAAGGTTCTGCCATCTTGGTTTTAGGTAGAGAAGGGGACTGTAGGATTGTGTGCAGTATGGTGCAGAGGAACTACTGAAAAAATTGAAAGAGTTACCATTGGGAACATTTTCCTATTGATTATGGAGAGGCCAATTGTCACCTCCCAACCCACAGGTTAGTGCCAGACATAAAAGGAGCACCCCTAGGGACCCTTTTCAGATCACTACTGGCCCTGTAGAAGGCAGAAGAAGGACAGCTCATGCTGTTGAGACCAAAAGGAAATCCCTATGAGCTGGACCTGTTCCTTCTTCTATCCTGGACAAAGAAGTGGACTCTAAGGGTCAGTTTGGTGACCTTCTGCTAAGCTATAGGGACACTAGAGCTGCAAGAAGCCAGCTAACCAGCTTTAACTGGACCTGCCCTGGACCCTTCTGGTGGCATCTGTTGGAGTGAGTCCTGGCCCCCAAGTGTTGTTCCTGAGGTCAGGGAACTATTGTACTCGTCAGACTTAAACCTTACCATTGTCCCAGGCTGGCACAACAAGTTGCGAGTGGTTGAAGCAATGCACTTTTAATGCTATTTGTATTTAAAAATTCAATATCTCTGGTTTCCCTTATTGGATTTTTGTTATTTGGGTGGAATTTTGTTCATTGAAATAAGCTATATGTATTTGTAAAGTGATGTGAAATTTTTATTATATTGTGAGTTCATCTTTTTAACAGTTTGGTACTTCTAAATGCTTTTCCATGTTTTTGTGCATTAAGCTCATCTGCTCTGTGACATAGCTACCAGAGTATGAGCTCAGATTTAAATTATTGAAACCTTTACTGGCACTAACAAGAAAAGTATCATCCACCTACACTAATAATCCACATTCTCACTATGGTGTTCAGTGGTGGGATCCAGAAATTGTGTTTGCTGATACCACTCATCTATCAAGTTGGAAATAAAAAATCCTTAAATTGAACTCAAAGCAATTTTTTTTATTTTTTTTATTTTTAATAGACATCAGGTTATTGATTGGGTCATTTTTGATTTTTCCAAAATATTTTTGATTCCAATTTTTGCACCGTTGAAAAGTCTTAGGAATATGGAGTTGGATATAGCTACTCTTGAAAGTGTCACAGTAGAGGAGTTGAAAACAATGTGCAAAGACAAGAAATTTAAATTGGGCCTGCATTCCAGGAGAAAGGATAATGTGAAGACGCTCAGCACTAGGAGGAAGGCCATTAGTTACAGGTCACATCAGAGGAGACTATTGAAGAGGTTAATGAAACACCCAGGAGGGTGAAGGCACAAGATGCCCGTCCTCAAAAAATCTTCTCATATGAACTTCTCAGGGCAGGCGGTGAAGGTGCCAACAGTGTGACCCCTTTAAAACTGGTAAGCTGCCAGCGAGAGTTTTGGGACAAGCAGTCAGAGTGGGACCTTCAAATCAAACTTGCTGTCCTTTCCCTGGAGGAGAATTAGGTTGCACTGGAGGAGAAGAAATTTAAGGGCAGATTTACAAGCCCCTTGCGCTGCCAGTACGTCACTTTTTGTGACGCACTGGCAGCGCATTTCACTGCCCCATATTTACAAGGACAGGAAAAGCCACTCTGCATGGCTTTTCCTGTCCTTGTAAATACGGCCCCTTTACATGCAGCACTTTACGTGAAAGGGGCGTTCCATGGGTGTTGCTGTGGGTGTTCCCACGCAACACCCATGGAACAAGACACATTTCCAGATTTACGAGGATTCGTAAACCTGGAAATGCGTCAGTATGCTACGCCACCATAGGGGTGGCATAGCCAGGCGCAACGAGGAGAAATGTTTTCATTTCTCCTCTTTCAATGCGAGCTGCATTCTACAGCACGCATTGAAAGAGGAAAATGCCTGAAGTGATTGTTTTTGTGCAGGAAGGTGCCCCTTCCTGCACAAAAACAATCTCCCCATGATGCAGGCATCCTTGTACCATGGTGCCAGGGTGCCTGCGCCGGCACATGGCAGCTGTTTGTGCACCAGCACAGGGGAGAGCACAGAAATGTGACATATCATTGTAAATATGTTGCATTCCTGTGCTCTGAAGGTGCCGCTCCGTGGTGCAGCCACCTTCTTGTAAATCTGCCCCTTAGTCTTAGAGGAGATGAAGGCCATACTGGGTCTGATGTCCAGTGAAGATAGTGGCAGAAAAAGTGAGGGCGGTCAGACATTCCTCAGTTGCTTAAAAAGGTATGGCCCAATTCACAGAGGTAAATTGAGACAAAAGTCTAACTTTACGATTTTCGGTATTCATAGAGTTCATTTACGAGTAGTATCTTTACGTCAGCACTCGGGACGGAATCTCCGCACTCGGGGCTTAATCTCTGTATTCGGGCTGGATGGACATTGCCTTCAATCCTAAACACTTGTGCACTTGTATAAGTGCTTACCACCCCCCGCTCCAGCTGAAACTCCTCAGCCCAACAGCCAATCCCAGCCGTGCCGCAAACAAAAAAGCAGAGCTGCCACATACAAACCCTTTCAGACCTTGCAACATGTCGCTGAATGTGTTTGTTGCTCTGCCCCTTGCCATGCGACAGAATGTTAGACTTGGCATCTTTGGCATGGTTTCCCCTGACCTTTTTCCTCTACCTCCTGTATTTTTGATGCTGTGCTGGATTTCGTTTTTGCTGACTTAGATGCTTTGGGCATTTTGTCACTGCTGATCAGTGTCAAAGTGCAAGTGTGTAAATTATGATTACAATTGGTTCTCACTGATTGCCATATTTGATTTACTGGTAAGCCCCTAGTAAAGTGCACTGAGTGTGCCGGGGCCTGTAAATCAAATGCTACTAGTGGGCCTGCAGCACTGATTGTGCCACCCACATGAGTAGCCCTGAAAAGGTTCTCAGACCTACCACTGCAGTGTCTGTGCGCAGTTTGTAAACTGCCATGTCGGCTTGGCAAGTGCACCCAATTGCCAGGCCCTAACCTTCCCTTTTCACACAAGGAAGGCTCAAGGTACCCTCTGGGCAGAATGCAGTGTATGTGAAAGGTAGGACATGTACTGGTGTGTGTGACATGTCCTGCTAGTGAATTACTTCCAATTTCGTTTTTCACTATTGAAAGGCTATCTTGCACCATAGGATAGAATGGGAAATACTTTGTAACATCTTACAAGTATAGCTTCCCATTGGGACAAGATAGAGAAATAAAGTTTAGGCTCTCAGTACTCAGAATTTAATAACACATATTTTAGTAAAGATGGTTTTTAAATTATGAGTTTGAAAATGCCATTCTGTGTGCCTCTGCCTGTTTGTGTATTGACTGTCTGGTTTTGGAGTGATGGGGGCTGGGGATGTGCATTCACTGTAGACAGCCACTGGGTGGGTTGAGGTGTGCCTGGCCCTTCCAGGATGACTCAGAGCTGGGCTGAATAGACTGTGGCTGAATTTTGAGTAGTGGGAGGAGATTTCCTTGCACCTGAATAGGGCCTGTCTCCCATGCACAATGCTGTCTCCACCCCCTGCGATCATGCTGCACCAGTGAAGACAGAACTGGTGTGAACTGGGCTCAGAGACCCTTGCACAAAGAGAACAAAGACATTTTGGGGTATAAGTATTAAACCTAAAACCCCAGAGAATCAGACTACTTCTGGACTCAAGAGGAACCTTTGCCAAGGAGAAGAGCTGGAGAAACTGGAGGAGGAGTACTGCCCCTTTGCTGTGTGGTGTCTGGGGTTGGCCTGCAGTAGCTATTCCTGCCAAGGAAAAGGACAAGGACTTTGATGTGTGCTGTGTCCCCCCTGCCTGAGGAAGATCTCCAAGGGCTTGAGTAGAGCTTGCCTCCTGTTCTGAAGTCTCAGGGACACAAAGACATCACACCCAGCTCCCCTGAACATCCTTGCTGGGAGTTCTGACCTGTCAAGAGGTGCCTGTGACTGTGTTCAGCCTCTGGAGGTTGTTGCTGCTGTTGGGAGCTGGAAAAGCAACGCAACTACAAGAAAATCAGCGCATCGCTATTCTTGCAGCTGTTTTTCCGACGCAGCACCGCTGTGTGAGAAGAACCTCCATGCATCGCCGTGCCTCTGCCGAACCTGACACAGTGCCTGTCACCGCTGCAAGAACCGATGCAACAAGGGATCGCGGCTGAAGAAACCGACATAGCGCCGCTCGACACTGCCGCATTGATCGTTGACTCATCCCAGATTTCCACGCATAGTGCCTGTGTGGCAAGTTTTCCCAATGCATCACCTGCGGACCAGAACCTTCTTGGAATCGACTCATCACTTCCCTCTACAGACTGGATTAGATGCATCACTTCTACTGCGGCCAGCAGAACTGTCGCATCGCCTCGCCAGGGTCTCAGGAACTGATGCATCTCTTTGTTTTTCCCATCTCTGCGGCTGTTTGGCCTTGTGAATTTTGTTGCAACTACAGGTACTTTGAGAGAAATCACGCATCCATAGTTTTCTATAGGCCAAGTTGTTTGAAACCTTTTTAAAGTCATATTCTTTTTACATGTATGTTGGACTTTTGTCGTTTTGGTCTTGTTATTTAGATAAAGATACTTTATTTTTCTAAACTGGTGTGGTGTTCATTTGTGGTGTTATCACTGTATTACTGTGTGTCTTGAGTACAAATACTTTACACATTGCCTTTGGGATAAGTCTGTCTGCTCGTGCCAAGCTACCCAGGGGGTGAGCAGGGGTTATCTAAAGTGTGTATCCCCCTTACCCCGACCTGAAGCAGGGGTCCCTATTTGGACAAAGGTACCTACCTCTGCCAACTAGAGACTCCCATTTCTAACAAGGAAGATTTGAGGAGGAGGAGCAGGAGGAGGAGGAGGAGAGTAGAGAGTATTTTCAGACAAAGGATAGACCTATTTGGGATGTCCAGCCCAGATGTCAGCAGGGCCAGATATCGCTTCCCTGCGGATGTCATCTTGGAGATGGTTTGTGAGTGGGAGGAGGAACTTGACTCTGTGACCTGTCGCTCCCACACCACACCAGTCAATGTCAAGATCCTTGCAGATCTCTATTTTTTTGCTACAGTGTCATTACAAAGGGTCTCCAGTGATCTTGTGGGTATCTCTCAGGCAAGCCAGTCCCGATGCTTGCATCAGGTAATGAGCTGCATCAATAGGTGAGCCCACCTCCACATATGAATGCCTCATAGACTGGACAGGGGCAAAGGGTAGCTAGGGAGTTCTACCTCATTTTCTATTTTCCATGTGTGCTGGGTGCAATTGATTGTACCCATGTGGCTCTCCAGCCACCTCACCACATTGCACTCATCTTCTACAACAGACACCGATGGCATTCTATCAATGTGCAGGGTGTCTGTGATGCCAGAGGTAGATTCAATTATGTGCATGCAGTGCTTCCAGGCAGTATCCATGACAGCTTTGCATTCCGCAGGTCACCTCTTACCCGACCAATGGCCTTGGGAGAATTTGACAACAATTGGCTACTGGGTAAGTACACAGCACAACACAAGTGTGATAAGTGTAAATGTCATGTATAAATGCTATGTCACATAAACAACCATTTTATAACCAAAATCATCATGCCACATACACGGCCTCAACAGACACTGCATGTCCCATAGTATACAAGTATATATCATGTACTATATCATGTACTGAATAGATGCAAGAGGGCTATGTAAACAAGTACCAAAATTTACAGCCTCAGGTGATGCTGGATATGCACTCTACCCTCAACTACTCACACCATACAGAAGTGCAGCCACTGTACCTCAGCGTAGGTACAATAGGGCACATGCACATACTCGAGCCATCATAGAGCGCACTTTTGGTATCCTGACGTCGTGATTCAAATGTCTTGACCTACAGGGGGAGTGCTGCTGTATTCCACTGAAGTTGTGTGCAAGATCATAGTAACGTATTGTGTCTTGCAAAACATAGCTTTAAGTCATGGCTTACACGTACCTCTGGACCCTCAGCTAGGTCTGAATCCAGGCAACTGGGCCATAGCATAGAACAGAGGGCAGGGTAATGCAGTATGTGATCAGCTGGTTGACACTTTTTCACCTGAGCAACCTGTTGTGTTACCGACAACATGTGCTTTGCAGTCTGTTGCCAATGATGATAGTTGGACATTTAACACTCTGTCCATAAATTGCATCCTGAGACTACTTTGCAAGCCACACTTAATGTATGTAAACAACAGCTGTTGACAGGAGTCAAAAGATTGCCCATGCAATATGTCATGTGTACATGTCAGCAATTAGTGTTGACAATGTCTCTAAGGACTCCATTGCCTTAGGGGATGAAATGTCTGTGCATGTGTGAGACCTCCCAGGACCTTTTGACAATGGGGGCCTGATTCATAAAGGGACTCTACAATCTCATAGTGGAGGAATTGCCCCCAACTGTGGTGACTCCCCCACAACTGAGGGGCCTCCACCATGAGTGATGAGGCCTTTTTTGACTCATGCCCTATGGATCTGAGGCTACACAGCATTGCTTCCCCTGACTTTGATGTAACACTACAGTCAATACTGAAGGTAGAGCAAATTGTGGACTGCATGTACCATGATGCAAAGGGGCAAACATTTCTGGGATGTGATGTAGTGTCTGGCCACACCCTCTTCCCTTCCCAAACTGATTTACATGCCCTGCTCTTACATTTATCTCAATTTCCTTATGTTCCTGTTAGAAATTATTTGGGTTCCGGCCTGTTTTTAGAGTCTCTGCTCCGCATGCGGAGAGTACGGACCCGAGCCAGAGATTCCGAAAATGGGCCGGAACACAACAATTTCAAACAGGAAATGACACACAGGAAATGCTAGGCAGGAAATGCATCACAGGAAGTTGCTGGCAGCCATTTTCCGTTCATACTGAGTTATCCTCAGCACCAGAAAAAATCCTCTGCCATCCTGCTGCTCTGTAAAACCAAACTCCCCCCAACATGGCTGATGGACTTAAGGAGAAAGGGAATTGGGCAAATTAGCTGAGGGGGTGCTAGGTAAGTACCCTCAGCTGTTTGGGGAGCCAGAGGACGAGCTGAGCAATGCAGCAGACCCCAGAATGTGGACCACCATTGTGGAGCGATGCAGTGCAGTGGGCGTTTAGGCCATGCTGTAAGCACTGAGAGGACCTGAAACGCTGGGCCAGGTTGAAGGCCCAGGAAATATTGGGCCAGTCCTCCCAGCCTCATGAGCACCGGCCTTGCCTCTCGCCACTATATAGGAGGGTCCTGAGGGCAGCCTGGCAGACCCTGAATGCTCAGCTTGAACACTACCGGCGATTCTCTGATCAGGAGCACCTCGTGCAAATATCCGGACTAGTGGCTAAGCAACTTGGGGTGCAGGAACAGAATTCCTGAGTGTAGACCGGGAATACTCGAAGACCGTCTCAACATGACTCCAGGTGGGACGCTTGATTAAAGCTCTACCACGAAGTGTCATTCGAAGAGGGTGGAGGATATATTATACCCTCTCCATAATGGCTTCCAGGCCCCATGAACTGGAAGATCCTTGTCAAGGAACCTGGAAGGGATCCCTCCTGACACTTGTCACTGGAGGAGGAATCTTCACATAGAAGACAACAAGAAAACCTTATGTGCCTACCATCCCTGGCCACCAGTTCCATGTGAATACCTGTTGGAAGCTAATGCTCAGAATGAAGAGCATATGCAGCAAAGAGATGGTACGCACATTAACTGCAATATATGTCTGATAGTATGATGTGAGGGATGACAGAGCTCTACCAGCATGGGTCCCATGTCCCCTTTCACGTAATCTGTTCAAATGCAGCAGTCATTATAAGGCCAAACCCTCATTGTAGCACATAGAATGCACTGAGCAGAGTGCATTCTGGGTCCTGCACTGTTTGGAAGTCACCTTGGGAAATAACCCATGCATTTGTATGAAAAACAGCACTGGCATCACCATTACTCCTGAACCAAGGGCCTTAAAACTGCTTTAAGATCCTTGTCTCATACTAGCTAGCAAGGTAGCTGTAACATGCATCCACATGTGTTGACCAGGGTACATCACAAATTAAGCAGTCTTTAAAGGCTAAATGTGGCTCTCAAGTGTCTTGTGTTGCTTGGGAATATCAAATAATTAGATTCACTTTTTATCAAAGCTAATATCCAAGCCCTTGTTTGGATATGTACACCCAAATGTGTTGTGTCATACAATGCTACACAGCACATGACATTTGTTAGTGAGTGCAAGACTGCTAAGGCTATATATCACAGGATCAATCCAGAACCATGCTTAGGTGTGCATATATCCATAGTGACTGTCTCCCATCTCCTTTTGTAGACTACCATTAGAAGATGACTATGTAGCAATGACAGGAAACACAGATTACTAGAATGCTGAAGGCGAGGGTTGGTCAGTACAGAAATGTATACCATCTAAATTAAAGAAAGATAGATAGATAATTAGAAAGATCATTTTATTGCACAATTAATTAAAATCTTTGCAATCGAACTAGGTTAAAAAAGTATAAAGTGTATAATTTAGATGTCAGCTGTAGGAACAAGAAGGTTAAAACAAATTAGCACAGCATTGGGCCTGAAGCTGAACTCGGACAAGACGGAGGTCCTCATCCTTGGTTCCAACCCTTCAGCCTGGGACGACTCCTGGTGGCCAACATCACTGGGAACAGCCCCGCCACCCACCGACCACGTACGCAACCTAGGGGTCATCCTCGACCCCACCCTCTCCATGACTAAGCAGGTCAACGCCGTTTCCTCATCCTGCTTCAACATCCTCCGAATGCTCCGCAGGATCTTCAAGTGGATCCCCACCGAAACAAGAAAAACAGTCACCCAGGCCCTCGTCACCAGCAGGCTGGACTACGGAAACGCCCTCTACGCAGGAACGACGGCTAAGCTCCTGAGACGGCTGCAACGCATCCAGAACGCCTCTGCACGTCTTATCCTCGACATCCCCCGACGCAGCCACATCACACCCCACCTGAGAGACCTGCACTGGCTCCCTGTCAACAAGAGGATAACCTTCAAGCTCCTCACCCACGCACACAAAGCACTCCACAACTCCGGACCAGCCTACCTCAACAGACGACTCAGCTTCTACACCCCCACCCGCCAGCTCCGCTCGACCAGCCTCGCCCTCGCCACAGTCCCCCGCATCCGGAAAACGACCGCCGGCGGCAGATTCTTCTCCCACCTCGCCGCCAAGACCTGGAACACCCTCCCCACCAACCTCCGACAGACCCAAGACCTACTGGCCTTCAGAAGACTCCTCAAGACCTGGCTCTTCGATCAGTAGCAGCACCACCCCCCTCTTCCCCCAGCGCCTTGAGACCCTCGCGGGTATGTAGTGCGCTTTATAAGTGACATGATTGATTGATTGATTGATTTGTAGAGTTGTCATAGTCCAGCATGGCTTTTACAGCCGTCAGAAATTTCATGAAACATGCCGCCAGCTGTGCTGTACATCATGCACTCGACCAGGGCTGCCTGACATGTCCGTATGTTTAAAATATGCTAAATGGGACGGAGCCAATAAATTCTCAAGGGGCGCAGTTTCTCACAGATACACAATATTTGAATTAGTGATTCCTCTTCTCTCCCACATGCTCGGCACTGTGTGGCTGCCTTTTCTTTGTACCGTTGGCTGTACTTATATGCCATTAGTGGGATCAAGCCGAACCGTAGCCTCATTAGTTGACGCTTCATTATTGGCTTTAAGGGAGAAGACAGATAATATGGCAGGCCCCCACTGTTATATAGTTCTGATGCCCAGCATCTGTGCTTTAGCTTTTTCAGGGTTGTTGCATCACAGTCCGCCTACATTATTTTAGCTTGTTTTATTAGAAGTTTTGCTGCTGCCGGTATGGGTATAGGGGCGGACCATATTTCGCGAGCTGCCAGTGTTTCAAGAGAATGTGTTAAAAAGTCATGCCAGGTTGACCCAGGATCGTTTATCATTTGCCAGATGTACTTCTTTATCGAATTGTCCTGTGCTTGTTTGGCTTTTAAGCAGTATGCTATAAACCTGGCTTTTAGTATCCACTTTTGGGATGTCAGATTAAATTCCATGTGAATTTGGGCGTGGGAGGAGGAGGTAGGTGAGAAGAATACTTTTCGAAAGCAGGCTGACTGAGCTCTGTCCAGCGACAGTCACATCTTGTCTTTAAAGGCTATTGCGCCATGGGCCACAGATGGTAAGAGTTTTACCCCCATTGCTTGAATTAAGGGAGTGAGATCAGGAGAGCTCATGGCATTCCTTGCTCTGCAGAATGCCCCCTCCAGCGAGTGTGCCAAACCTTGCATTGTGGCAATATGAGTGTAGTGCCTTCCTTTATGGTCGATCCAGACTCCTAGGTACTTGTATGCTGTGACTATCTCAATGGGTTTATCATCAACATGCCATGCGCCTCTCCTCTTTATTTGTATGAAGATTATCATCGCCTTTGTTTTTGCTGTGTTTATTTTCAGGTTATTTGTTTTACAATATAGTGACAGTGCAGTTAGAAGCTGCTGCAACCTGATCAGGGTTTGGTCAACCAATATGGTATCATCTGCATATTGCAGCGATTGGATTTTGGTTCCGGCGAGTTTGGGGGGAAAGGCTCGAGTACCAGCCAGATACTCGGGTAAATCCACCAAATACAGGTTAAAAAGCATTGGCGCCAGTATACATCTTTGCTTTAATCCTTTGTTGGTTTTCATTTTTTGGGATGTGGACCAGTCAGTATACACTCTAAATTCAAGAAAGATGTCAATGGGGGCGTGGCTAAGCACCGAAGCGTAATGGCCGCCTAACGCTGTAGCTCCGTAAACCCTGTCCCCATACGCCTATCCGCCACACTGATCCGCTCCCCCCGAGGAGGAGAAAAGACACCGGAGGCATACCGGAGGGGATTCCCTCGGACCCCGAAACCAGCGAACGTCTGTGCCCCGAGAGACCGGAGCAAACGGAGTGGGGCCTATCCGCAGCGCTGAAGCCGGGGAGCACAGTGCCGGTGAGGCCGCGGTGGTGAGGGGACTGAGCCGCCTTTCCCGGCCGTAGCCACGAGCCTGGCGGGGGGCCCTGAGAGTCACCCGCGCTCTGCGGCGGCATCGGCGGAGTGGGCGTCAGGCGGTCCAGGCAGGAAGCACCTGTAGCAGCCCTCACCGTCCCGAGGAGCGACTCGGGGGCCTGAAGACGCCATAGCTCCGCGAGGCAGGACCGGAGCACTGCGGCGTGGCCTGGAGGTGAGGCGGGGGGCCCGAGTGTCTTGGGGCGGTGTCCCCGAGTGAAATCATCGGTGGACCTTGTCCTTTCCCCCCTCGCTGAAGTGTCCGCAACCAGCTGCGGGTCCTGTTTTCCCCCTCTCTCACTGGCATACTGTGAGGTGGCGCCGGGGACTCATAGCCACAGCCCAGTCGAAGAGGCGAGGAGAGTGTTTGCGCCGGCCGGCCCTGCGCCTATCACCAGTGGGCCTCTGTAACAGCTAGCAGGGTGAAGCGAGCGCTGGGCTCCCCCATTTGGTGCCTCCTGAATCAGCGCTGCCACCATAAAGTGATCTGAGTGCGCGTGGACCACATACCGAGATCCTACAGTCGTGGGCCTCCTCCCCCGCCTACACCATTAGACTACTGGCCGGGCACATTACCAGTCGGCACCCCCTGACTACCGGGGCCATAGACGACTCGTTTAATTCCACCACAAGCCCTTTGTACGACGAGGAGCGGACACAATGGAGAAAAGCAAGCCCCCAGGAACGAGAGGGTCTAAACCAACGCAGACCAATAAACTCGATCGATACACGATGCCCAAAGACATGCTGCAGGGCCGTCAATCCAGAGGCACACCCCTGGGGGACCCAGAAGAAGAGGAGCGAGAACTCTCCCTTAAAGACGTCATGGAGGCCATCACAAGCGTCAAGACCTCTCTTGAACATAAAATGGACACTATCGCGATTGACGTAAACCTAATAAGAGCAGACCTAGCCACATTTAAGGAAAAGGTCAAACAGGTGGAAATCGCTACGACCAGCCTGACGGGAGACGTCGCACAGCTCCAGGGGGAGGTCTCGGACCTACAGGATTTCCGTAAATTCACGGAAATGAAACTGGATGATTATGAAGGGCGCCTACGCCGCAACAACCTACGCATTCTGGGAGTTCCGGAACGGGCGGAGGGGCAGTCTCCGGACCTCTTCGTGGAAGACCTTATCCTAAAGCACCTCCAACCCAAGGGCCTCAGCCGATTTTTTGTTATTGAGAGGGCCCACAGGGTACCGGGGGGGCATCCGAAACCCGGGGCTCCTCCGCGCCCTATGCTGGCGAGAGTGTTGAACTTCCGGGACAGGGACGTAATTCTCCAAAATGCTAGGACAGGAGCTCCACTATGAAAACGCAGGCATCACCTTCTTTCCAGACTTTACACAGAGAGTGCAAAAGATGAGGCGCACCTTCCTTGTGGTGAAGAGGGAGCTTCGAGAGCGGGGCCTGAGGTACTCCATGTTGTTTCCGGCTCGTTTGCGGGTCGAGGCGGAGGGGCGGACGTGGTTTTTCGAGCATCCTGAAGAGGCAGCTGACTGGCTTGAAAGCAGGAAGATTCCGGGCCCACCGGATAGTCAACCCAGAGAGGAGACTTCGCTGACCCCTACAGGATGAGACACGGTGGTGGAGAGTGGATGTCACTGGGACATTTTGGCCCTTATCCGAGCTAGATTAAGCACTGGGCGGCTGCGTATTTGATCTGGAGGGGACCTCTTCGAGACTGTTTAAACTCCAACCCTCGAGGGGTGCCTTTTCCTTGGGGTTACAGACTTTACTTTTTATAGGGGGCAGAGATACGGACAGCCACACCCCTATTATTTTTTTCTACCTTTAGTTTTTTGCTAGGGCGACAGGCACTCTGCAAGTTTGAAATGGGCAGTTCTACGCCCAGAGTGCAGGGCAGCAGGGAGGGGGGTTGTTGGGTGGGGGAATTTTTGTTTATAATTTGTTGGAAATTTTGCATCGGTGTCAATTATGGTTTCTTCCACAGAGGGGATGTCGACTTTGTTTCTCCTGGCATTTTCAAATCTATCAAGTTGCACGACAGAGGTTATGGGGGACGGGACAATTAAGGTATTAAGTTGGAATGTCAACGGGCTTGGGGACAAGATTAAGCGGAGCATAGTTCTCCAGTACCTGAAACAGAGATCTCCAGATGTTGTCCTGCTCCAGGAGACGCACCTGGTTGGTAATCTGTGTAAAGCAATGCATAGGGGAGGATACAAAATGGTAGCACACGCGGGGTTCACGTCTGGCTCCAGAGGGGTGGGCATTATGATAAAAAACACACTCCCCCTCGCTATAAGTTCCACATGGGCGGATGACCGGGGCAGATATATTGGTATTACGGGAACTTGGGAGGGCCGTCTTATCTCTCTCATGTCCATCTATGTTCCGCCAGGCCTACAGGGCACCACCTTTGCGGACCTGGGTAGGGTCCTCCTCTCCATTCCAGACGGCCTTGTGGTCCTCGGAGGGGACTTCAATGCGGTGGTCTCGGGCACCCTGGACCGCCATCCCCCGCGTGAGGTGGGGTCCGCTTCCCGCTGGCTACCTGACTTCCTAGAAACTATGGGGCTAGTTGATGGTTGGAGAACTTACCATCCAGACCAGATACAGCACACCTTTCACTCCGGGGCACACCATACCCTTTCCCGCCTAGACTACTGTTTGCTGCCAGCCGCACAAGCATCCCTCATACACGAAATCAAACATCTCGCGAGAGGCATCTCCGATCACTCACCGATATGGCTCCGCATGGTCCTCCATCAGAACAAAGTAGGAAGACTAGCCCCAATCAATCCCTGGTATCTCCACAATCCCAAAATCCGCACAGCCCTTATTGAAGCCATGGATAATTATTTCCTAGATAACGAAGGGACGGTCTCCTCATCCAAGTCCCTATGGGAAGCATTTAAGACTGTAATCCGGGGACAGGCGCTATCGCTGATCTCGGGTGCGAAGAAAGAAAAACAGAAAGAAGTTTTGGACATCGAGGCTGAAATCGATAGATTGGAGAGTGAACTGGAGTCTGGGGTGACGCCAGAGAAGCTTCACCTCCTGAGCCTGAAGCAGCACAGCTATAAGGCCTTAGTCACAGACAAAGCCAAAAACTTGGGGAGGGAGCGGCTGGGTAGACTCTACGACCTGGGTGACAAAGCAGGGAAGCTTATAGCATGGCTAGATAAACGGGAATGGGCGAGCAGGCTGGTGCCAGAGCTTAGAGTAAAAGGGGACATACCCGTCACAAATCCACAAGAGATAGTCGATAGCTTTGCCAGCCATTACCAAACGGTCTATACGACAGTGGCCCCCTATACGGAGGAGGACTCTCAAGAACTGTTGCATGACATCAAACTCCCCCGCCTCTCCTTAGAAAATCGGGATTTCCTAGACAGTGACTTGACCCCAGATGAGATAGCGCAATCGATCCGTTCATTAAAATCAGGAAAGGCACTCGGCCCCAATGGACTCCCCATCGAGCTCTATAAGCTGCGACCCGATAAACTCTCCCCCTACTTAAAATCTATGTTTGAGGAATCACTGGAGACGGGCATGCTGCCCAGGGAACAGAGGATAGCCACCATAGTTACCATCCATAAAGACGGGAAACCCAGAACAGACTGCAGTTCCTACCGGCCAATTTCCCTCCTAAACGCCGAACCCAAAATCCTCGCCAAGCTCCTGGCCAATCGCTTGGTCAAGGTCATTAGTGCCTTAGTACACCCAGATCACTCTGGCTTTATGCCGCACAGGAGCACGGCCCTGAATCTGCGTCGAGTCCATGGGGTAGTAGCTAGAGCACATACTCTCCGAGAGCCAGCAATGATCGCGTCTCTGGACGCAACCATGGCATTCGACACTATTGAATGGCCTTACCTTTGGGCAGTATTGGCCAAAATGGGTTTCGGCCCTAACTACATAAACTGGACACGACTTCTGTATAACGAACCCCTAGCCCAAGTGGTGGTCAACAATAAGTTATCAGCTACCTTCCAGCTGAGTCGGGGAACCCGTCAGGGCTGCCCGCTTCGCCTCTCCTCTTCGCCCTGGCCCTGGAGCCTTTGGCAGCCTGGATCCGTGGAGATCCCAGGATACGGGGATTAGAATGGTCTCCCGGCTGGGAGGACCGAATCTCCCTCTACGCAGACGACCTGTTGCTTTATTTGGCCTCTCCTAGGAAATCCCTTATAGTGATCTTAGATATCCTGGCGGTATTTGGACGATACTCTGGATTCTCTATCAACTGGAGTAAGTCGCTTTTGTTTCCTCTGTGGGGCGATCCACCCGTCCCTCCCAAGAACTGCCCCATACAAATCAACACGGCAGGCTTCAAATACCTGGGGATTTTCATTTCGCTAGATCCCGCAATCCGGTATACTCAAAACCTTCTCCCCCCTTCGTAAACTTAAAAGCGATATTGCCAACTGGAGGTCGCTACCCCTCTCCCTTCTGGGCAGAGCCGCCCTATTCAAAATGATGTCCCTGCCTAGATTCCTATACACCTTGCAAAACACCCTGGATCCTGTTCCCGCCAAATATTTCAAGGAAATTGAGGGCCTGCAGAGAGACCTGTTGTGGGATGGAAAACCTCGAATCGCCCTGACCAAACTAACACTGAATTGGTATGACGGTGGTATTAGCCTCCCAGATATCAAGAAATACTACTGGGCGGCTCACCTAGCAGCCATCAACCACGGCATGTATGGCCGTGCAGATGATCCCGGATATGCCATGGATAAATGGCTCCTCCCAGATGGTAATTATAACAGGGCGCTATACTCACGGCCCAGACGATACACCTTGACTGGCCCCACCAAACATTCTGTCCAGATCTGGCATGATGTTATCGCCTCACTGGGATGGAAAAACACGCTGACATTAGCCACTCCACTTTGGGACTCAGAAAGATTGGGCGACTTATGGAAATCGAAGGGCTTTGACAGATGGGACCTTATCGGTATCTCACACATTAGGGACCTTTGGGGGGCTGGAGGGGTTAAATCCTTTGACACGCTCCAGGCGGACTACGATCTAGCAGCCACCGAGTATTTCCGATACCTGCAGGTCCTGCACTCACTGCAATCTTTGCTGCCTAAGGGGACGTCCCCTCCAGAGGCCTCTCCGCTGGAGGACAGAATATTAGACGGCCACCTTCCCGAGAAAACCATCTCCCTGATTTACAAAAAGTTAATCAACAACATGGAGAGCCCCCTTCAATCACTCCGTGAGAAATGGACGCAGGATGGGGTGGAGGTGGATGATGAGGACTGGCAGCTGGCGGTGGCTTCCCCAGGGAGGTTGCTATCCCGGCACGTTTGAGGCTGGTACAGCTTAAAATCCTCCACAGAATTTATATGACAGGACCCCGATTGGTACACATGGGATGGTCAGATAATGGGAACTGTAGGCGGCAATGTGGTCACGTGGGGACATTCATACACATAATTTGGGAGTGCGAACATATCATATCCTTCTGGCTCAAGATCCATGACACCATTAACGCGGTACTACAGGTTCACCTCCGCCCGGAGGCACGACGATGCCTCCTCAATCTGTGGGAACCTACGGATCTCAACACAAATCAGACACGGTGGGCTACACTGGGGTTCATGCTGGCAAAACGCAACATTGCTCAACTATGGGGGGCCACACTATCACCCACACTGGCAGCATGGGAGAAGAACCTTGACTGGTGCATGTTCCGGGAGAAAACAGTCTACCTGGCAAGAGGGTGCCCCAAAAAATGGTCTCGGATATGGAGCCCCTGGAATACCTACCGTGGAGAGATCTGTATGCCTCCTGATTGTCCCGAACAAAATGACCCCCACACCCTGTAACATTCCTCTATCATGTAGAAAGCTGACGTATTTCCTCCTGTACCGACTGTAATGTATGATTTGGCGAACCCTCTGTAATGTTTATTGGAACCGATGTATGTTTAATAAAA